>JAJOOS010016660.1:0-27564 GCA_029582725.1 Solanum chiquidenum
TATAGGGGCATTTCTGGACCAAAGTATTGACTGCAAGGGCATTTTTGAACCAAAGTATTGACTGCAAGGGCATTTTTGAACCAAAGTATTGACGGCAAGGGCATTTTTGAGCCAAACTATAAACGGAGGGCATTTTTATTCCTTTCACATAGTTTAAGGGCATTTTTTACCCTTTTCCCTTATTCTTTTCACTATATAGTTAAAATGGTGAATCATTGTATTATTTAATTTAAGTCATACTTTAGTTTGACTCTATGAAAACGACTCTTAAATTTATATTGGTGATGAAAGAAGTTGTCGACAAGAACTAGAAAAATTATGTATTGATTTGTATACTATTTTTTCGACTATATTGTTATGATTAAAGTTTTATGAAGGATGTTTATGTTGTATTTTTCCTTTTTATTGTATATCTTGTGTTTTTTATTAAATTCTTATTGTCGTGAGTCTATATTTTTATTGAGCTCAAATTTGACATTCATGACTTTATTAGAAGTTTGCTAACTACTACACAAAGTTCAAGATTTGTAGTTGGTTACTTGAAAAGAATTAATTTTAAACATTAATATATGTCCCTCATTTGTTATTTCTTGTCATGTTTTTTAAAGATTAATTTGTCATTGCTATATTTTATTACTCATTACATACACGCTTTCATAGAATTTTAATAGTTCTAACGTATCTATAAAAAAAATAACGTGGAACACATGTACAACGCACGTGTCCAGAAACTAGTAAAATAAAAATATGGTCATATTGCCGTTTGACGCAGTCGTTACTTTTTATGTAAGTCATTGGACTTAAATAAGTTTTAAATGACTTGAAAAGAGTTAAAAATAAGTGTAAAAAGAGTTAAAAATCAAAAGTAGGATTTTCCCTACATTTTATTTTTTGATTTAAAAGTAATTTAAGTTTGATTTTTTATTTTTTGACTTAAAAATTAGTACTTTTTTAAAGCCAATTCAAACAGGCTCTTAGATTGTGAATTCTTTATTTTAGCTAGATAATATTACAAGCATTTAGATTTTCAATCAAACTAATTCAACTATACATAAAATTAATTTTGATCTAATTTTAATGTCTTCTTACGCTTAAGTGAGTTCTAATTTAAGAATTTATCTTTTTAATGTCTTTTTATTTAAACCCGTTTAAAACTCCATCCACTACACATTAATTTTTAGAAATTATTATTTGAATTTGTCCCACATTCGCCCTGCCCCATTACAAGAACACATGCATATAGCTGTCTTTATCGACAAATTGACTAGGTGGTCCAAACATTGCGATTTGTGTCAACGGCTACTTCTTCTTCTTTTTCCTTTCGAATTTATATAGCTAGACAGAGTGTTAAGTAGTTTTTAATCAAAAAAAATAAAATTCTCACTAGAAATAAGTATAAATTAAATAAAGGGGTTTAAGTCTAAACCTACAAATCCTAATGAGGTAACAAAATCCTACTAATTAACAAATATGAACAAAATAACAGCTAGAAGTTGGTTCAGATTTTTCAAATATCAAATCAATGACGTCAAAATATGTGAAGCAAATAATTTACTGCAATTACGCAATACAACAAAAGAGACATTTAGTGACAATAGATTTTTCTTTGCTACAATAACATTTAGCAACAATTGATCGAGTTAATGTCATTGTATTCAGAATCGTTACATTTTTATATAGTGCTGGTTATAAACATCCATATTCATTATTGCCGCTAAAGGTACTCTATTCTTGAAAATGAACCAATGATATCCGGTATTCGAGTTGTACCAAAATCAATATTGTTACTAAGGTCTAAGTACTTCAAATGCAGCAATTCAAGCAATGAAGGAGTAATATTACCTTTCAAGTATTCATGATCCTCATCTAGATATGTATAAGACAACATTCTTGTTTCTCTTCTTCTCTCCGCCCGACCGCCACGCCACGATGAGAGGATGTCGTACTCATCTATCAGACCTTAGCTTGCTTAAACCGGAGAAAGAGCTTGTCTTAATGTTTTACGAGTATCCCCTCGATCTCCAACTTGTTCCAAGTCCTACAAACATTGAAAATGCAATATTGAATAGTAGAAATCTATCGATTTTCATCTTCTTCTGCAAAGTGATATCAACCAAGTTTCAGAAGATATATAGGGAAAAAAGCAATATACTACTGATTAAGATTGCCTTAAAACGTTTACTCGAAAATAATCAATATATAGACCTTTGTCTCTAAGACAAAGTTAGACTTGGTCTTGGTACACAAGTTCTTGGAAAATCTATATGAATTCAAGTGTGGTAATTAAGATGAGACAATGACATATATCAACTGGTTATGACTGCAGCTTAATTTTCAAGTTGAAGACTTACCAGTTTGATTACAGAAGTCAAATTTGGTAGAATAAGGTATAAATTTAAATAGAGGGATTTATAAGTATCGGAAATAGGCTCTCTACCTGACAAGGTAGTATGTGTACATGCTATACCCTCTCCAGACCTCACTTGTTGGACTATAGTGGGTATGTTGTTATTGTTGAAATTCAGGGAATCATGAGCTTCAATAGTACTATTTTCTTCTTTTTTCTGGTCCAAAAGATCATTAACTTGTGTTAACTAGAAAGTAACTTTAGAGAGAGGAGTACAGACTGATGCTAAAAACCTGTACAAGTACAATACTGAAAAAAACACAAGTTAATAAAACACCCTTCTCATATGTCCTAGCCTTGGTGGATAGAGTTGTTGAAGAAGAAGGAAGCTGACGATTGGAACATGTCAAAGGAACAGGTCCAACGAAGCTGATTGACGTGTCTACAACAAGTGTTGATGAAGAAGGAAGCTGACGATTGGAACATGTCAAAGGAACAGGTCCAACGAAGTTGACTGACGAGTTTACAGCACCGTTGTAGAATTAGAGTCGCACTAGGATTAGACTACGTACTTATATTAATTAGGAATATATTACGACTAGAATTATAGTATGATTGTAGAAATATCTGACGACTAAAACAAGAGTTACCTGATACTTGATGTTGGTGGGACGTGACAGATATCTCGTAAAATTAATCGAGGTGCTTGAAAGTTGACCCAGAAACCGGAATTATTTGAAAAAAGAAAAACTCATAAAGAAGAGCTTGCTTGGTACAAGGGTAGACTTGGTCTTGATACACAAGTTCCAGGAAAACTCATTATCAGTTGAGAATTCCACATAGTAATAATGTGACAATGATATCATTATCAATTACCCCATGCAACCATTTGATTAAATTTGCATATTGTTGAGCTAGTAAACATAACAAGAATATTTCTAGTAGAACATCTTTCATACTCTTCATACAATTTACTAATAAAACAAACGAGAGACAAATTATTCGACTCATTCACATCGCGAATTATATAAGGAGGTATTGCTTTTTTACTAATTTCAATTAAACGATAATATAAAATCAGTCTAATTTCATAATCATATTCACAATTAGCTTATTCATCTCAGTTAGTAGTTCCAGCCCCATATCAAATTAGTCGCGATCAATATCATCACTAGTATTAAAATTATCAATATATCAATTAGATTAAAGAGTAAACCTTAATAGGGATAAGGGTCTTGAAAAATATCTCAACTTTGATCGAATTTGTTGTTGCGATACTAAACTTTCATGAGGACCTATTACCTCTCTAGACTATTTAATAGTGTATTTTTTACCCCCCTGAACTATTTAATAGTGTATTTTAAAGGTATATATGTGCCCACGTGGACACATTATTACTATTTATAATTTTGTATTATTTTTTATGTCCACGTGGACAAATATATATGTTTAAAATACGATATTAAATAGTCTAAGGAGGTAATAGATCCTCATGAAAGTTTAGTATCGCAACAGTAAATTCGATCAAAGTTAAAATTCTGATCAAATAAGATCGCCCGTTCTTATAGAATCCATCACTAAAATACTCTTAGAGATGAATAAGAGTAAGCAGAGCAAAAATGGAAGTATTTACACAAATTTGAGACTAAAAATAATTATCAATATAACTATTAATATAATTATTTCTAACTATAGCAAATATCATAGTATAAAAATTATAGTAAGGATCTTTACCTCTAAATTATTATTCAGATAACTCTAGTTTATCCTAAAAATTAAGTTCAATCTAAATAAGTTACTCTCCTTTAATATTTGACTAAATGAGTTGATCTTAGACACTCTCCTTTAAACTTTACAACTTTGAAGAGTGACTTATATTTGGATAATATAATTAGTCAGCATACATTAGCATAAAGACATGCCTTTATAACCATGATTGAAATTACAGCTAGATATCTGATACACTTTTGTATTGAGAGGGGCGGAACTCCAGTATCAACTATACATTCAGTTAAATTTAGTTCAAATTTTGTATTTTTCTTAAAAATTATTAAATATATAATATTATTTATCTAGTTAGAGCTCAATAACTTTAAAAGTTCCAATTCAAAATCTATAAATTTTAAATTTCGACTCTACGCACCTTCAAAATGTTTCTTGGTCTATAAGTATTATCTATGCATTAAAGCTCATGCATGGATATATGCAATAGAAAAGAGAATATACATGATGATTCTTAAACTTTATGGGGGTAAGTAATTGGAAAAATATCACTTTAATTTAGTCCATAAAAAGCTAACATGTACATTTTATTTGTCCATTCCATTGTGTTAAAGCCACCGACTTATAACTTTTGATTTGTTGTATTATTGGTAATTGGTAAATACATAGAGAAAGGTAGTATAATATAGAGAAAAGACATAAAGATATCATTGAAGTTGTTTCAAATTTTAAAAAAGACATCTTAATTTTGTAATTATCCTATTATCCTATTAAACAATTTTGAACATATATTATTATATCTTTTTTCGTCCACCTGACATAGAGAGTGGTGTGCACTCTTTTAAAGAGAATGAACAACCTAAAATAACTAATATAATTTTATTTTTATAAGTAATTTATTATAAAATATATTTTCTTATTTTTCTTATTATTTTAACTTTTTTTTCTTTTTATTTTTTTCTCTTTCTTTCTTCTTTCTTCTTTCTTCTTAAAAAATTCATTGTCATCTCCAATATTGAAGCTTCTCACTTTCAATGTCACCATTTTTACCACAACTTCATCTTCCTTTTTTTTACTATTATTAGTTTTACTCTCTTTAATTTCAAAACTTTAACTAAATATTTTCTTACATTTCGAACAATTTGATAAATCCATTAGATTTCAAGATGATTAGGAAGTATCATATAGTTTTTTTTATCGAATTTCAATTAAGTTCTTTCAATTTTCGGGAAATTCATTGATTCTTTTAAAATTATCATTTCTAAGTTTGAATTATATGAAAAGGAGTAGTTGATGATATCTTCAAAATTTTAAATTTTCTTAGAAAAATAATTAATTTTGTTATCAATAATTCAATAAAGTCTAAAAAATAGTATGAATTCTATAAAGAATTTGACCTGAGAAGAAGAAGAAAAAGAAAAGAAAAAAATGGAAGTGGGGTTCAACTTGACGTGGATGGGGTGTGGGTGGGAGGTGAAGAAAAAGAAAGAAATGGAGGGATGGATCACTTGAAAGCGGGAGGTGAAAGATGAAGTGAAATTTAAGATGAAATCAAAATTTAAAATAAGTCAAAAAGTAAAAGAGAGAGAGAAAGAAAGAAAAAAAAAAGATAAAGAAAAAACTTAAAATGAAAAAAATATATTTTTAACTAAATTAACACGTGTCATGTAATGATTGGTGTGTAAACATATTTGATTCTTAAAATCTGGGGCTGATCGAAAAATAATATAATAATAACTGTTTAAAATTGTTTAGTGTGGTAATAGGACGATTGCAAAGTTAAGGTGTTTCTTTGAAAATTCGGGACAACTTCAGTGGTGACTTTATATCTTTTCTCTATAATATAATTACTCCAATAATGATAGTTTCTTTTGGGGGAGTGTATATAAATTTAATATCTATCTTTATTTATTTTTATTAATAAGATAAGAATAATAAATATTATGGGTGAAAGGCAATAGTAATTATTTCGACTCTTCGTCTGATTTTACTTTTTTATTCAAATAAATTTCAAAGGATAAAAGGAATTATTGTCTTTTCTTTTATTTCAATTTTGATATGATATGTAAGTCAAAAATTATATTATTCGTTCGATTTCAACTTATATGCAATTATGTTTGTGCCAAAAGCTACTGTTGGAACAAGTTGTGAGATTAAAATTTGTAGAAATCTCACGTCTAGGATTAGAGAAATCAAGGATTATATTGATAATTATAATATTGAGTTACAAGCTCCTTATATAGGAGAAGAGTCCTATTTTAGTTATACTAGGAAACCTATCCTATTCTAGTCATACTAGGAAACCTACTACAACACAATTATTTATATTAGTATTGTATTATAACTCAACTACCTTATCCTAGTCGACTCCTGCAATATACAGTAGCTTAGTCGTACATAACTTAGGATTTAGTAGTCTAGTCCTAGTATGACTCTAACTCTAACTTGTCAGCTGGCTTCGATGGACCTGTTCCTTCGACATGTTCCATCAGTCTTCAAGCTTCCTTCAACACTTCCCCTCAAGCTAGTGAGTGGAGGAACTGCAACTCCTAGCTTGCTGCGAAAACCAGAGAAAACCTATTTTGTTAAGGCTTTGGTATGAATATCAGCTAGTTGATCCTTAGACTTCACAAACTGAGTAAGAAGTTGTCCTCTGGTCACTTTCTCACGAACAAAATGATAGTCCATTTCAACATGTTTGGTTCAAGCATGCATAACTGGATTAACCATCATGTACAAGGCACTCGTGTTATCACAGTACAACGTAGGAACAGATCGAAGGAACACTTCAAGGTCATGAAGAAGATACAAAATCTAAGTCATTTCTGCAACATTGGAGGCTAGTGCTCTATACTCAGTTTCAACACTCAATCGGGCTACTGTAGTCTGTTTCTTGGAGGTCCAAGGGATACAATTTGCACCTAGGTAGATGTTATAGCCTGTAGTTGATCTCCTAGTGGTGGTACAACCACCCCAATCAGCATCGGAGTAGCCATATAACCTACATGGAGACTGTGAAATAATTATGAGTCCAAAATGTAGAGTACCTTTGATGTACCTGAGAATCCTTTTTACCCCTTGAAGATGTTCAGTGTTTGGGCTTTGCATAAATTGGCTTGCTAAATTCACAGCATGAGTGATATCAGGTCTTGTGAAAGTCAAATATTGAAGGCTCCCTACTATCATTATGTACAAGAAGGCATCTACAAGACTTCCCACAGCTTCATGCAAACCATGTTTCTGAGCCAAAGGAGTGGCTATAGCCTTTGACAAAGTCATCTCTGTCTTGACCAGCAACTCAGCAACATACTTGCTTTGATTCAAGTGAATTCCTCCTTCGAAATACTTCACCTCAACTCTTAGAAATAAGTGTAAAGGGCCAAGATCTTTCATAGCAAACTCCTTCCCAAGTTGGAGAACCAACGCTGAGACATGAGATGGATTACTCCCTGTGACAATAATATCATTCACATATAACAAGAGAAATATTTTGCGTTTGTGAGTTTGCAAAATAAACAAGGAAGGGTCTGCCTTACTACAAATGATACCAAGGTGTAAGAGATGCATGATAAACCTATCAAATCAGGCTCTTGGTGCTTGTTTAAGACCATACAATGCCTTTTTAAGTAGATACACATGCTGAGGATACTGGGATCAACAAAACTAGGAGGTTGACTCATGTACATTTCCTCTTGTAGGAAGCCATGGAGAAATGCATTTTTGACATCTAGTTGTCTAACTTCCCACTTTGAACTGACAGCAATGGATAGAACCACCCTAATAGTTGTGGCTTTAACCACATGACTAAATGTTTCTTCAAAATCTATCTCTTCAAGCTGCGAGAATCCCCTTGCC
The DNA here is from genome assembly GCA_029582725.1 of Solanum chiquidenum. Taxonomy (NCBI): domain Eukaryota; kingdom Viridiplantae; phylum Streptophyta; class Magnoliopsida; order Solanales; family Solanaceae; genus Solanum; species Solanum chiquidenum. The sequence goes on from JAJOOS010016660.1 coordinate 7,925, forward strand.
AAAAGTCTGGCCTTGTATCTATCTACTGTCCCATCAGCTTTTAACTTTGTCTTGAACACCCACTTTGAGCCAACCAAATTTAGACCAGGAGATTTGGGCACCAAAATCCATTTCTTGTTAGTATGCAAAGCATCAATTTCTTCGTGCATTGCTGCAAGCCAATGAGGTGACCTTAGTGCTTCCTTAGTAGTACGTAGTTCTTTCAAAATTTATGTGTTGTTGCAAGCAACAAGTGACAAGTGATGTTCCTTTGCCTTGTGCCTAGTGATCATATGATGCCCTTGTGGTGAAGGAAGTACCTCAACTGGTACATCAACCAAGGTAGTTGATTGGAGTGTAGCATTGTCAGATTGATGGTCAGCTGGTACATCAACTAACGTAGTTATTTGATGATGCTCATTGGCTGGACTTGTAAGTTCAACCTGTTCCTCATTGCTACTAGTAAATCCAAAATCTACAGCTGGAGTTTCAATATTACTATATGAATCATCACCTTCAACCTGTTCCTCAACATCTGATCATGTGCCTGAGAGGTCAATAGTACTCTCATCATCAAGGAGTATATGAGTTGTAGCAGCATTATCACTAGTAATGTGTGGACTAGCAGCTTGTACTTCCCCTGAATCAGACTTATCATGCTATTATACCATGTAGAAATCTCATGTCTAGGATTAGAGAAATCAATGATTGTATTGATAATTATAATATCGAGTTACAAGCTCCTTATATAGGAGAAGAGTCTTATTCTAGTTATACTAGGAAACCTATCCTATTCTAGTCATACTAGGAAACCTACTACAACACAATTATTTACATGAGTAGTATTGTATTATAACTCAACTGCATTATCCTAGTCGACTCCTGCAATATACAATAGCTTAGTCGTACATAACTTAGGATTTAGTAGTCTAGTCCTAGTATGACTCTAACTTTAACTCGTCAGCCTGCTTCGATGGACCTGTTCCTTCGACATGTTTCATCAGTCTTCAAGCTTCCTTCAACAAAATTAAGTTGAAAAGAAGAAAAAAAAACAGCTTTTTCTAAATTGTTTTTTCACGAAACATTGTTTTAAGAGAACTTTCACTTCTAGCAAAATTTAAAAGGATTTTCTCTAATGATGTTTGATTTAACTTTCAAAAGATTTTTAAAACTTTTTTTTGTATTGCCAAATAATACTCTTAACATAATATAATAAATATCTTTTATTTTGATTCAAATCGTGTACGGTTTTTAAAAAAAAGTTTCACATCTTTAACAGACTTTAAGAGTAGTTCTACATCGTTAATTAATATTTGTGGTCCTAATATTCGTTGGAGACAAATTTTATGGAGTTTAGACTATAATTTGGATAGTAATATTATTAATTATGTTTCTCTTATAGATTTATAGTCAAACCAAAGGGAAGCAAAGTGGTACATGTGGACTAAAATAAACCTTTTCTTTCATTCATTTGGTGCTCGAATTCAAATTAGATATTTAATATTCTCTTCGTCTCATTTTAACTATGTTTTTTAATTGGGCACAAATTTAAAAATATAAAAAAGATTTTATAATTTTATAATTTTAAATTAAACATTTGTATCATGTAGCATATTTTGATCTTAAATATAACATGTAAATATTATAATTAAAGAGGATATTAAATATTTAAAATATCATTCTCTTTTAAGCAAATAAAATAAGAAAAAATTGACATACAAAATAACATAGACGAAGTATAGCAAATGTTGAAGTAATAAATAATACTATTTAACCAGACTAATCTAAATTCACATCGAATAAATTCATCAAAGAGAATACAACTTTGCCTAATTCTTCTTGTTCTTATTTTTTTAGAAAAACAAAAACACATGACTCCCAACTAAAATATTTCCAATTAGATAAATTAGTAGGGTCGAAGCTGGAGCCTCAATTACGAATTCAGTTGAATTCTGTGACTTTAGTTCAAAATTTTATATAATATTCATTGAATATATATAAGTTACTTAATTAAAATTTTAAATCAATAAGCTTCAAATAAGACGTCTCATCTACCGATTAGGATAATTATTCTTGAATAATAGAAAGGATATATAGTTCAATTACGTTTGTTATTGCTTAAATAATGAAACAAAAAATATACTTTATAATAATCAAATGTCTCACATGAAAACATATCCAAATGAAACTTCACAAAAGCATATGCAATTGAAAATTCTTTTAAATTTCTAAACAATGTCACTTTGTTAAAGTTCATGACTTTCTCCCTTTTCAATGTTTTTTCTTTATGGTCCACATCTCTATAATTCATCTTTCTTTCATAAAGTCCTCATTTCAAATAAAGAATGCAAGTTGACGTTGATCATGTATGTATATTCTTTATTTACCTGCAAAAAGTTAAAAACAAACAAAAAAAAGAGAATCAATTAAAGTCATTACCATAAAGTTACTATTAGAAAATATAGAATTAGCTACGAAATTTCCCAATAATTTTCAGCTAGTGATCCGTCGCTAAATAGCTTCTAGCTTATTTAATTTTCTTATAATTTATCGCTATTTTATAGCTAAATGGGATTATCATAGGATTTTCACTTGTTTAGTGTATGCAATTTTGTCCTATCGCTAATTAATTTTTTGTTTTCTAGTAGAATGACTCAGCAAACAATTGTATATGAATTTAATAGAATCTAAAAGTAATAAGGGAAAAAAAGGCAAAAGGGAAAACTGATAAATTGTTGTCATCACTTTTACAAATTGAAAAGAGAAAAATATTCAAAAAAATATAATTATATATATATTTTTAAAAAGTATGACAAAAAATGTGAGTTCTTACCATTTCGTCCAAATATTCTTCTTAAAAATGTTAAGAAAATGATGAGAAGAGCAACACCAGCTAATAATCCAATGATAAGTGCAAATGTCTTCTCATTCTCAAAATGATAAGAACCTGCAATTAATTAATAGATAAATTATTAGAAATTTTACACAAATCTCATAGTGTTAAGAGCTAAAAATATCATATTTTAATTTGTCAGTAAATATAAATTGAATCACTACTTATTTTTCTTACCATGATTAGATTTGGATTCAAAATCTCCACTAGTAGTAAACCTAGCATAACATTTTCCCAAAAACATATTCCCATACGACGCACCGCCACACTCATTTTTCAACCGTCCGATCGCCTCCGATAAACAATCTTGACATTGGCCCATACTCAAATCACCAACACATTGGGCCACACCATGTACATCTAATGACCCACCAATTCTAAAAAGCCCACTAGCCCCATTCAAACTTGTCAAAACCCGGCCCACAGAATTCCCATCAATAAGCCCATTAGAAGGCCCACATTTATTCAACACACAAGTTTTGTCCTCAACACCAAGAAATGAAGTGTTGTCATACTTAACAAAACATCCTTGTAATTGCAATGCACCACCACAATTTTGTGAACAAAGTTTGCCAATTGAACTCACTGCTTTGGCCACACAAGTGGCGCAATCGGGCATCGATAGATCGCCACGACATTGGTAAACCCCGTATAAAATGTCTTGTTTCGTTGAGCCCATGATACTAAATTTGTTGTACGATGAGTATGTTGCTGAGTTTACTAGGGATGTTAGGAGGGAGTTGAGATTCGATTCGTTTGGTGAGTTTGGTGTGTATTTTATTTGTGAACATCCTCCGTAGACGAAAGCGTCTACCGAGGAATCCGAAAAGGTGAAATGAGAGAAGAAAGAAAGGGAAATAATGGCTATGAGAGTGAAAAGAAAATAGAGTTTTTTGGCCATGTTGAAATTGAGAGAGATGTATTTGTGTGGAAAATGAGAGTATTTAAGTACAAGTACAAAGGTTGTGTTCTTGCTTCTTAAGTTTTGTATATGTATTATATAAATAAATCCCATGCAAAAAGATTTGTTTATAAAAGTTTAAAGGGGCCAGCCTATTCTATGCTTTTTCACTTTTTCTTAACCTTTTCATATGTTATTTAAATTTTGTAAAAAGAGAGTAACTTTGCTTAACCAAGTAAAGTTTCTTTTCATAGCAATAATATAAAACTTCTTTTTTTATTAGCTGGAATCAAAAGCCAAGTGTTTTTTTTGTTTGAATTTGTCATATTTGCCATATCATAGTTATGAGGGGTTTAATAGACAGATGTTATTGACGTAGAAGTGTTTAATATGTATAAGTCTTAATAATATCAAAAGAAAAAATCGTAAAACTTTAAAGGAATCCCTTATATATTCACCTTTAGTTTACGATTCTTTTTAATGATTGCTAAGTTCTATTTATCGAATTCAAAGAAACAAACACATGCTAAAAAATTAAATAAGCAAAATTATGAAACAAGTCAAGATGAAAATGAAGGGACAAGTTTATTCATCAAATACTTAAAATTTAAGCAGACAATTTCATGACTAGGGTACTACTATCCTTGCCTTTTGCTACATTAATTTTATGAGCAAATGACTGATGTTTAATTGCAGAATGTTTAATTATGACTTCATAATCTCCATGATATAATGAAGTCTCAACATAACCATCATGATTAGTAGTGCTAATTAATCCTTGATGATTTATACCCCTCATGAAATCATCCACAACATCCCCAGTAGGCAAATTATTGAAATCATTATCAGTTAAACACATTTTAAAACATCCTTGTGGTTGCCATGGTGACCAAAACATTATCCCTTGTACTCCTGGATGTGTATAAAGCTCCCCCAATATGTCTCTCAAATAATCTGCCTGCACTCCAAAAATCACAACGAGTTTAACTTTTGTGCACAAACAATATATATTTATTCTATGATCAACTCATGTTATAATCCCTAGAGATAACATTTATTCGATATTTGCCTTCTATCGAATCACTAAGGTCGACTTTCATACCTGCTTGACACGAGTGGATCTTGCAATCAAACTCCTTTACATAGGCCCATATTCCCCGGGCCCAACAACATTTTTTTTGTACTATGAATATAGTATATATAATTTGATAGCTTCAAAAAATAAATTCATGAGATTTTAATAATTATTACCTGAAGGGGTCTGTTTGAAACATCTAACTCAGTAATCCAAATAGGCAAATTTGCAGTTGCAAGTATATCAAGTGCACTTCTAATATAAGGTATAGTTGGAGTATCAAAATGTCCTTGTAGTCCAATTCCAAGAGTTCCATTATAACCCAAAGTTCTAAATTCCTCAATTTTAGCTAAGTATTTAGCTGGACTTGCAACAATATCATTAGGATTTTCAATTGTACCCCATTCATTCAAGAACAAAAGTGCACCTTTATCCATATCATAAGCCTTCTTGTAATAATACACCGTATTTTCACCTGTTTGGCTCTCCAAATACGAAAAATGCATGTTTTCGTTATCAACATCCCAATGTATAACTTTGTCACGATATCTTGGCACCAACGAGTTAAATCTCCTTTCAATCGCAGTTGCTAACAAGGGACGTGGTAGATCTTTTGCCCATTGAGGTAACATATCCCTATTTTCCCAAACTATGTTGTGTCCACGGAGTAATATGGATCTATTTTGGACATATTGAAGCATGGCATCAGCTAAATGGTAGTCGTCTTTGTTAGGGAGTGGTTCAGTTTCCCACCACTTCATTTCGTTCTCAAAAACTGTTAACTTGAACCTTGGATTGTACCAATCTTGATAACCTGTATTGATTAATATGTGAGAGCTCATAGCATTGCCAATTGGAAATGAAGAACTTGTTTGTTTGATCATTATTGTTGCATTGGATATTGGTTGCCCTTGATGATCAACAACTTGTAACTTCACCTTGCTCTTTCTAGTCTGCATGTTACATTTTATAATATCCCAATTAAAAAAAATAAACTTTTATTATAACAAGATTTCAAATTCTAATAAAAACGACAGTCAGATACACTAAACTCCCATCAAAATTTGACTCATTCTTAAGGGATTCCCAATGGATTATGTCAGAAATTAGCGATTTTCTAATAGTTGTATCTTGTACCCCTTGGTGGTTGATTCAACGATTTGAACATGTGACCTAAAGAGCGATTTTCTAGTAGTTGTAAAGTGAACCCCCAAAGGGATGTAATATTAGTGGTTGATTCTACGATTGAACTTGTGACTTAAAAGAGCAATTTTCTGATAGTTGGATATGTACCCCAAGGGATGTAATATTAGTGGTTGATTCTATGATTGGAACATGTGACATTAAAGAGGGATTTTCTGGTAGTTGTATAGTGAACCCAAGGGGATGTAATATTAGTGATTGATTCTACGATTTGAACATGTGACCTTAAACTTTTATACCGTCACTCGAAGGCTTCCCTTGATTTCAACTTTTAGTGGAATATATATGTTTATCTTTTCAATACATAAAATTTCAAGAAAGTTATTTTATTGACCTTCTCAATGCTTTGATCCTGATGAGCTTTCCATTCCAACAAGGTAAATGGTTGAATAGAGATGCTATCTGCCCATAATTCAACTGAACTAATGTCCTTGCTCTGAAATTAAAACCATAAATGTCAATATGAACAAAAAAAAAAGATGCAAAAATGTAAAACATTTAACATTAATATAATTAAAGTAGATGGAATAATAATAAAATTATTGTAACAAATTGAACCTCAAAATATAACTCAGCAGGGCCAGAAAAGTTCCCATTAAAACCACCCTTCAACATAGACCAACATCCAGATTTTGCAATAGCCCAACCTAGAGTCATCAAATGAGCAGATTGAGTCAAATTTGAACGAATTAAAAACAAAACATAATTCAATTCGTCCAAATTTTACTTGGGTCGATAAAAAATCGACTAATATATGTAAAAAATAAATAACGGATCATAACTCCAACCTGTGGGAATATGATCACCATTTGGTGTTCTAATCATTGCTACAACATCAGCATTTCCATGGCTCACTTGTAACCATGCTACAAAAATAACAGTGACAAAACCAGAATTTTTAGTAACACGAGTTAAAATATGAAATTAAAAAAAAAATCTAGTGAATTCAACATGTAGTATGTATACATACAAAAGTTAATTACGTTGTAACTAATTTCCAACGAAGGAGTGTCAATTGACCGATTTTCTTAACAAGGGAAACAAATATTAATGTACCTGAAATAGTATACATTGTATCCTTCTCAACATGAATTGTTTGAGAAAAACTATGATTTGGTTGTGTTCTATGTGAAGCAACAATAAAGGTATTGCCTTGTTTTGATGTTCTTGTCTCAATTTTTGAACTTCCAAATGATGTCCATCCATTTAATCCATCATTTATTTCTGGATTTCTAGCAATTCCTCCACTATATTGTGGATTTAAAGGCTCTTCCAAACACTACAAAATATATATAAAATGAAAAATCGATCAATTCAAACAATTTTTTCATAAATATCAATAATTCGCGTTGTTTTTTTATACTTTGTTTTCGATAGGGAAATTATAAATGTAAATATAAAACATGCCTTCGTAGTGAAATGGTAGTCATAGTCTATGGCATACACTGGAAATCCTGCAAAGATATAATATTGTCATAAATATAAATGGAAAAAATAAGAAGTAGAGTGTAATTTATATTTTTTATATATATATAATATATGGATATAGAAGGGAATTAAATTAAAGATTAGACAAATTAAATTAACCTGCACAAAGGAATAAACAAGAATAGAGTAAAATGTGACACAAAACATTATCTCTCTTGAAAGTATTCATAGTTGTAAATTTCAATATTCTATGTTGTGAAATTATCATAAAATGAGAGACTTATTTATAGGTAGAAAAAATTCCATAATTGGGTGCTTCATGTGAGGAAACATATTACACTTGAATTATTAATCATTTTAACCAAGTTTGCTCATCATTCATGTGGTGACGTCATATCTACTACTAAAAAATCATCATTTTCCTACTTAAATTTTTTACTGGAAAATGTTCAACAACTATTCTTACAATCTCATAGATATATGAATTGAATCAGTGAGAAAAAATAAAAAAAATTAAATAAAATAATAATAATACGAAAAAATCAGGAAGATTTCCACTTTTTCGGTGAAATATATTTTCTATCATATATTTATCTAGTGAGCTGATTTGAAGGGAAAATCATATTCTATAACACAAATTATTTACTAATTGCGATGGAAAAACCTTTGTTCTAGAAGTGAGGTACGACATAATTCATATATTTTAATAAACAGATTTAATATATACGCGGATGGCAAAGCGAATTTTTTTATTGGTAGTGAATTTTAACCAATTCTTATATTTTCAATGTTCAAATTTTATGTGTCACACTATCATTTTTAGTTTTCACTAAAAAAAAATATCTTTCTATGTTTAAAATAACTTAATTTTAAACTTTTTATTTTAACCTTAGCAGAACCTCACAAATTTCTTACTGGACAACTACTATAACAAGCATTTGCGAGTGCTTGAATGCATGTGTCTTGAATATGCTCGATAATTTATAATTATAGTCACACAAATAATATATTTTACTTTAGATTATAAATTTTAAAAGTCTTTTTTAATTTTTTTTTTATGTCTAATCAAACTGTATCACGTAAACTAAAACAACTCAGAATTAACACATTATCTACCTGATTATGCACATCTACCTAGAGTCCTAGACAACTTCGTTTTTGGTCATAAAATATCGAATAATTATCACTGCCAAAAAAAAATGTGATTACATATCTTTAAAAGGTAACCATTATTTCAATATTTTCTGATTTGCAGAAACAGCCATTTATCCTTAACCTAGTCCACAACAAACAAAACTCCCTTGAAAAAGAAATAAAATTATTAACAAAACTGCAAAGAACAAAGAAAGCTAAATAATGAGAAAATAATTGTAACAAACTCCACTAATTGAACATCTGGATTCTAACAAACTGAAAAAACAAGCTAACTAACATATCCGAAATTAGGGTAATTTAGAATTTAAAAGTTATGTATTTTTATGACAATTTCAAATTAATATTACAATATGTAGAGTTCGAACAAAATTTAGAATTTACATAAATTCATAATAAATTCTCTAGATCCACCTGGACAACTAGCTATTAACCATCTAAAGCCTAAGTAGCAACATAAATATGGATAATATAAATATTCTTACTCACTAATTGTTGGTGACGTAGACAGAATTTTCATGAGAAGTGTTCATGATCTATACTATAATTATTTCTCAAAGTTAGTCTAGGGGTAAAACTACACTGGAAATAGTCTTCAGAAGGAATGATTTATGTGGTTATGCACAAAGGCGGAGCTAGGTGGGGGTTCGTGGGTTCGGACGAATCCAATAGCTTTTTTGTAGACCATGTATTTGTACTAAAAAATTAAATAAATATATATGTATATTAACTTGTGAACTCTAACAAAATTGATTGATTGTTCAGTAGTAAGGAAGAGAACGTGAAAATATTTTTCACGCTAAAGTTATAACTCCAAATCCCCTTCTCTTTTTTTATAAAAAAAAAATAAAACACCCAAATTCTTCTGATTTATACATTAAAATAATATTATATATTGCATGTTTAAGTCATTTAGCATATTTACTGAGCATATAGTCTATCGAGCCGACTTACGATCGGCTCAACTCAGCTCGATCAAAATTTGAGCTCATTGAGACAGCTCGATTAAGCTTGGTTAGCTCATCTTGATCATATAATGATTACTTTAAAATTAAAATTCATCCATTGATCTTTAAGTCATATTATTTATTATAATATAATTATATATGATTTTGTACTTCTTTAGTTAATTAAATGCAATTATAAAAGTTCAAATAAATTAACATTGTTAAAAAAAAAAATTAACTTATTTTTATTTTTTTACTTGAAAGTTCTATTCAGTGTTCAATAATATTAAGTTAATTTCATTTAAATTGAGTTCTACTTCAAACTAATATCATATATAATTCAGTCAAGCTAAATGCAAGGACCAATTTAAATTAATTATGCTTATATTCTAAAATCAATTTATCATAAATTTAATTTTTTTTTATAGCATAGCATTACACATAACTAAATATTAAAGAATCAATTCAGGCTCAGCTCAATACTGTAATTAAAAACACTCGATTGGTGGGTAGAGGTAGTGACGAAAAGAGAGAAAAGGGGAACAAAAATAATAATTTTAAAACTCAAAATAATAAGAAAGGGTCAAATTTATCATTGAACTACGCAATGCAAAAGGGTAAGATTATCCCCTCGAAAGATTCAAATTTATCCTAAGTTTAAAATTGTCTAAAAATAAGGACAGATATATCCTTTTAGCATAGTTTAAAGGTAAATTTAACTTTAATTAATAACAACTAATATATATTATATATTTAACATCCACAATTAATGCGGGGCAAATCTCTCCTATTTCACATTGTGTAAAAGTAAATTTGATCCTTTACCCTAATTAAAATTATGATATCATCATTACGATTGCATCAAATAATTTGTTACGTAAATTTTTAATTTTGAATAATTATTCTATGACCCTATTGTTGCCCTACACAGTACACACTACAATAAGGCACATCCCCTTCAACTTCCTAAGTTTAGAAAATACAAATAAAATTATGCATTTATGGGGTGTCTAATACAAAAATATATTCCCTCCATCTAACAATAGTTACCTGCTATATTAAAAATATTTGTCCAGTTTAGAAAATTAAGAGATAATTTACCTTTTGTCTCTATTTTTACACATGCTATTAAATACTAATGTCAAAGGAGTACTATTTATTATCTAACATATTTTTCAAAACATTAAATTTAATAAAGTCAAAGAATAGTATAGTAATATTACCCTATTATTTATTGTTTCTTAAGGAGTGTGTCAAGCTAATACTGGACAACTATTGTTGGACTAGGGAGTATAAGGAGAAAAAAGAAGAGGTTTACAACAAGGAGAAAGTTACTTTATTATCTTTTAGAATACCTCAATTGTTAATGAATTTATGGGCCTCTAATACACTTTAATTAAAAACATTTGTAACACTATAACTTTACAAATTTATTTGCGGAATATCGGTGATTAATTAGTATATCATCACATATAGATAAAAAAAAAAGAAGGAAAATAAAGAAGAATCAAATAGCATAAGACTTTTTAATAAGGTTTATAGAAGAAAAGAGCTTTCTAATATCAAAATTTAAAAAAAGGTATAAGAAATCAATCTCTGGTAGAATATTTTGTAGCATTAATCATATAATATTATATTTGATAGGTTTATATTAAATGTAGAATAATTTACTTTATTTTATCTCTTATTTTTCTTATGTATAAATTTCAATGTAATTTGATTTATTGGATAAACAAATTGAGACAAATAACAATCATTCTTTAGCATATCATCAAGATTCACTTATCCATTTTGGTTATTTACGCAGAACATAACTAATTCATGAGATGCTATCTTATCAGCATAAATATCGAATAATTTGTATAGTAAAATTTGGCTATATCGAGTGAAAATCATATAATATTTTTTAACATAAGAACTTACGATTTTAAACTACATTTTTAATGTGAAAATTGATACTCTTTTTGTCTCAATTATGTGACACATAATTTCGGATTTTGAGATTCAAAATAGTCTATTATTTACCGTAATTTTTTCATATATATTTTGAATTGTCAATTATTGTGACTTATAGTATTTTTTACGTAGTTTCCAAATATATAAATTTTATTTTAAAAAAACTAAAGATCTCATGAGCAAATTTTCGGTTAAATTTAAACATTTTGACTCTCGAAAAATGAAATGTGTCACATAAATTGAAGCATGGAGTACATGTTTTATTTAAATTTGTTTTTTAGTCGGTTTATAAGAAAAGAATGTCTATTCTTTTTGGCTAGCTCTTTAAGTTCAAGTTTTCACGTAGAATGTTAAGATCACAAGATAATTTTTTTTAAATTTTCTTCATCTTTGTGCCAAGTGAAAATCAATTAAACAAACTGTTGGCGTATTATGCATTTTATTATTAAAATAAAATATTATGTGCATAAGTTAGTGGGTATAAATTGTGGTAGAAAATAATTATTGGTTCTTGTAACTTATATGTCCATTAGTTCTTGTAACTCTCATGGTCATTAGTTTCTTGTAATTCATATGACCGAAGTTTTGTGAGCGAAGTTCCCCAAAATTCAACTTAGAATTTTTTTTGAGGATATATTTTCAAAATACTATCCAAAATTGCAAAATCTATTGTCAAATAGAATTTCAAAAATAATTTTCAAAATCTGATTCAAAATCCAAGCCAAACACTAGCAAATTATTCCCTCAATTTCAATTTGTTTGTGTTGGTGTAATATACCACAAATACAAATTAATACAGTTGAAAATAAAATGACAAAAATGAATAAATAAATTTTTAGGCTGAGGCGCGGATATCCCGCTCTCTTTAAGGAGATTCAAGCCCACTGCACATAATCTACACCGTTCCAGCATTAATACTTTTGACTTGTCCACTCCAGGATACAACAACAACCCAACAACGTCGTACAACTCAAGCAACTCCAAATTAGTTGAAGAGTCCAAAGCTCCACAAAAAGAACACCTTCCTTCAACATACATATAAAAACTCTCTTTTGTATATAGTGAATATAGTTGAAGACTTAGAATATTTTCTTTGTCTCAACTCTCTCTTTCAGTACTACACACTAAAATATTATTTCACATTTCTCATCTTTCTTGAGATACTTGACAAAGGAAGAAACACCACTATTTATAGGTGAAGAAGTCTTCCATATAATCAATAGGTAGAATGAAGGGTAGTAATGTGGGTAGATAAATGTGATAAATGTTACATGAGTTACAAGAAACTAATGGTCTAAATACAACTTTAAGCTTTAAAAATCACAACTACAAAACTCAAATTTTATAATTTTAAAAGAAGAATCTATAATCAAATAGGCGCTTTATGTGCATCCTCCATTTCAATACCATTTATATTGTAGGGCTTGCTATAGAAATATTTTTTTTAGAAAAACTCACGTTTGCCATATATCTAAAAATTTGCAATTTAAACACATCAACATATCATAAGGATAAAATAACAAAAATAAAGTTTAAAAATATTTTATATGAATATATTAAAAATAAAGGATTGAGGATAACATTTTGGTCAAGTACAAAATTACGTGTTACTAATATAAACTCTTCATGCTAACACATTGTTTAATTTTTTATATGAAACTCTATATGATAAATAAATGTTATATTAAATCAGTACCACAATAGCTTACATAAAAATATAGGTATTATTTTATGTAAAATAACACATGAAATAGGAATACATATATTAACAAGGCTCTATATTTATTTGAAAAACCAATAGTTTAAAAATATTACACAACGTACTTATATGCTTATTATTCGTGGGAAACAATTAGGCATAAATATATAATACTCATCAATACATTTATTATAGGGATAAGGGTCTGAAAAATACCCCAACTTTGGTCGGATTTGCTGTTGCGATACTAAACTTTCATAAGGACCTATTACCTCCCTAGACTATTTAATTATTAAATAATAATGTGTCCACGTTGGGGTATAGGGAGGTAGTAGATCCTCATGAAAGTTTAATATCGCAACAGCAAATCCGACCAAAGTTGAGATATTTTTCAGACAATTATCCCTTTACTTATATAGTGTATTTTACTATAGAAATATAGTACAATAGCTCATTATGCACGTGAATGCAATATATTTTTCAATATTTTGAAATAAAAAATTGCCCTATTTACAAAATTCATTTTAAGGAAAGAAAAAAGAGTAGTAATAATAAATACAAATTTAATTTGTTAATTTGTGATATCATATTCCTTTTTAATTAACTAAATTAAATTTTAAGAAAAATCCGTACTTATAGCCGAATAATTATACAATCTTGAAACTACCTATTCAAAAAAAAAAACCCCTTTCTTCTCTACATATCCACAAATCATGTTAATTAGTGGTTTATAACCAAAAATAAATCGGAAGCTTAATTTTTAATTATTTTTTTATTTTATAATTTCTAAGATGTAAAGTTATTTCTTTATTTTTAATAAAAAAAATTATTTTTTTCTATGATCATATATTAAATATATATATATATCTTGTGGTCTTAAACATACCATGTGGAAATTAAATTTAAAAATTGACAAAAAAGAAAAAAAAAATCTTTAATATTTCAATGAACTAAAAAACAAAACGTTTCATAATGAACTAAAAAAAAAGACAAATAAATTAAAAGATATAGTATGATTATTTTGTTTTTTTTAAAAAAGCTTATAATAATTTTATTATTACTACAAATTTGGGCCCCTTTAAATTTGGGTTATAAGGCGAATATTTGTAAAGGCAATAAGCCACTCCTGAATCAATAGTTAATTTTTCACTCACAGAAAATTTAATTTTGTTCATTATGTCTGTGATTTCAGATCTCATCAATCTCAATTTATCTGAATGCACGAAGAAAATTATTGCTGAATACATATGGTTAGTTTTTATTCCCTTTAGATTTACTTATGGTTTTTATGATTCTTAGGTTTTTTCTGATTTTTAGGTTTTTGTGTCAGTGTTTTATCTGATAGTTTAAACCTACTTTGCTCAGATTCTTTAAAAATGTCCGACGAGTGCATGTCTCATCCCTCCAAAAGTAATATATTTCTAGAGGATTTGATACAGGCGCAACAACATTTTTTAGATCGTCCAATCTGTTTTTTTATGTATACTTTTGTTATGTAGGAAGTGCTTTATTGGACTATTTGATTAGATCTATTTTTATGTATTTTCGTCTTTTTTTTAATTTTCATTTCTTTAAGAAGAAGAAAGGACATCTCTTTCTTCTCGGGAGACGAGCTACAATCATCCGAATCTAATTTTATCAAAAAATTATACTATATAAATTATTTGTTATGTATTAAAAGTAGATGTTAAATTCTAAGAAAGATAGATATAGCATTTTAAATTAGGCGAAATGGATCTAATAGGTAAAGAAAATGTACCTTTATGTATACCCTAAAAGAGGCCAGCCCTGTACATAAAGTATTTTATGACAGATTTTACGACTCAAATCCGTGATCGGAAAAATTTACCAGTGGTGCAATTTTTCTCTTTTGACTTTACCTATATTATGATTTTAATCTCTTTACTTGGCATGTATTTTCATGTTTTTTTTTTTTACTAGGATTGGCGGATCAGGCACGGATCTCAGGAGCAAAGCCAGGGTATTATTACATAGTTTCGATTATTAATACTATTATTCATGAACAATATTTTTCTGTTGTTGAGTGATTGAAAATTGCAAACATGGTGATTTTGTTTTGTTTTTATAATTTACAGACTCTTTCAGGTCCTGTTAAGGATCCTTCAGAGCTTCCAAAATGGAACTATGACGGGTCTAGCACCGGGCAAGCTTCTGGAGAAGACAGTGAAGTGATCCTACAGTAAGTTTTTCTTTAATGTGCAAAAATATGTTGTGAAGTTTCATTACTTGAATAGAATCATCTGACGATATTAAAATGAAATTTCAAATAGCCCTCAAGCAATTTTCAAGGATCCATTCAGGAGAGGCGACAATATTTTGGTGAGTTGGTTTGTTATTGTTACCTGTTATCTATCTCGCACAGACTCTCCAAAAATGTTGGTGCACACATGTGTTGATCCTCCAACAATGTGCTTTAGTTTTGGAGGATCTAACATGTACACATCAATATATTTGATGATTACGAGCAATATAGCTTATTAGATACTGTTAGTTTTGTTCTTGGAATTTGGTAAATGTGAGTTTTTAATCGTTTTATTTTTTGTTTTCTTAAGGTCATGTGTGATGCTTACACTCCAGCTGGTGATCCCATTCCAACAAACAAGAGGCACAATGCTGCCAAGATTTTCAGCGACCCTGTTGTTGCTGCTGAAGAACCATGGTATTGATAAACTCAATTTAGATTTTTAACGTAAAAAGGTTTTCTCGGGAAAATCTTGTCTATCTCACAAAGGTAGGGGTAAGGTCTGCGTTCATCTTATCCATCCTAGACTCCACTTGTGGTATTACAGTGGTATACTGTTGTTGTTGTTTTTGTCGTTGTTGTTCAGAAATATTTGATTGTTGGATTAATTTTTCCAATTAGGTATGGTATCGAGCAAGAGTACACGTTGCTGCAGAAAGAGGTTAACTGGCCTCTCGGATGGCCTATTGGAGGGTTCCCTGGACCTCAGGTACTAATAATACCTTGAACTTTTTATGGTTTCTGGAGATTTTGAGTTATCTATTTGAAAAATTGAGTTTGGATTATTTTTTTCGATATTTAGTATCGTGATCATCAAAATACTTTTACAGATCATAATATTACTTAGTTAAGAGGAAATTTGATGATTTTCAAGATTTGAAAGTTTTGATTTTGGAAATCTCTTTTCCAAACACTTCCTTTGCAAACTCAAAAGCTCGAACGTGTTTGTTTTTCTAGCATTGGCCTTCTCTTTGACGTGGAGCCAAGATTTCAACTTTATGGGTTCTGGATTATAGAACAACTACGTCAAGTGCTAATACCTCCGCCCTTGCCTTCCCCCAAAAAAGTGGCATTGTTCCCTTTACTTTGCATAACTTTCCCATAACATTGTTGAACTAAAATTTTCTCTTCATTTGTATTAAAACTACACAACGAATGGATTTTGTATTTTAATCTTGGAAGTACAGCATTTACAATTCTGCTACTTTTCCCTTAGGGACCTTACTACTGTGGAACTGGAGCTGCCAATGCTTTTGGACGCGATATAGTTGATTCACATTATAAGGCATGTCTTTACGCTGGAATTAACATCAGCGGTGTCAATGGGGAAGTGATGCCTGGACAGGTATAATGCTTTTTTCATACAGAGGCGAATTCAGGATATAGAGTCAGAGAGTATGATCTTAATATTTTTGTATACATAGTTCAAACTCATTAAACTTGATGTAATTTTATGCAGTGGGAATTCCAAGTTGGTCCTGCTGTAGGTATCTCAGCTGGTGATGAGGTGTGGACCGCACGTTACATTCTCGAGGTATAATACTTGGTTGTTTTAAACTTTTTTACCATTTCAATCTAGCTCGAATGTGGAGTTCGATTGTTTCACTTGCTCATTTGTATTCGTGTTGAACAGAGGATTGCTGAGGTTGCTGGAGTTGTTGTTTCATTTGACCCAAAACCTATCCCAGTGAGTTTTCTGTTTTATATCTTTTTACTGTTATGTTTAATGTCAGGTTGATCTGCTCTGAGGCTTGCATTTACATCATGTTTTTTCCTGTTTACTTTCAGGGCGATTGGAACGGTGCTGGTGCACACGCAAACTACAGGTAGAGGAATGACATTTTTATTATACTATAGTATATGAGCCCGTCTAGCTATAACTTATAAGCATGATCAATTGTTGAAGAACATTTTAAGTGTTGAAATGAATTAGTAGTTATGTGTTTGGATAGAAGTTCTTCATCGAACTTCCTTTCCCCTGCCCCCTTCTTTGGCTCTCGCGCTCTCTCTCTGGTGAAAGTATTGACGCGGAATGTTTCTTTCAGTACCAAGTCTATGAGGGAAGATGGAGGCTATGAAATCATCAAAAAGGCTATTGAGAAGCTTGGATTAAGGCACAAAGAGCACATTGCTGCATATGGTGAAGGCAATGAACGTCGTCTCACTGGAAAACATGAAACAGCTGACATCAACTCCTTCAAATGGGTAAGTAAACTATCGTTTAATTCCCTCTCTTTCAGCCCATCAATGTTGCCAATCTTTCGTTCATTTCGTGTTTACTTAAGAGGATACGAGCGATGTTGATCTCGAGTGTCTCTCATTTTATGTTACTACTTTGTTTGCCCAGGGTGTTGCCAATCGTGGCTGCTCGGTTCGTGTAGGCAGAGATACAGAGAAGGCAGGGAAGGGATATTTCGAGGACAGGAGGCCTGCTTCGAACATGGACCCCTACATTGTTACATCCATGATTGCTGAGACCACAATTGTCTGGAAACCTTAAGCTGTTCATAAGTGTCTCGCTATGTTTGCTCGAACCCTTTAGAAATTCTATCCTACTCATATCTGACTCTCTAAAAACGTATAACTTTTGGAGGATCTGACAAACTCTCGACAATATTTTGAAGAGTTCGGGCACATGAGGACAATTGTTTCTTGCGTCAATAAATTGATTTATGGGAAGTTACCACTTCTTCCCCTCAATTGTCTTTAGTTAAGGTAGTCTTTTTTATTTTCTTCTATTATTTCTTTGAACAATGCATTCATCAAAGGCTGAATTCACTGCCTTTGATTTGGTAATGTTGTTAATGGCTATGTTATTCTTATTGATTTTGACTTATTTATGTTGCTTATGAGTGCACATCTAATGTGTTTTAGCTTTTGTGTACTACATTGCATAATCTGGTAAAAATTGACGTGGTAATTATTTATAGTGTGATTAATATAGTACATGATTCAAGGAAATAGGATAAAGAAACATATTATCTTCGTTAAGTTATATTGATATTGTAAAATTTCTTACATTATGATACATATTTGAATTTAGAAGTTAATAGTTAAAACAAGAAAAAATGGCATAGCATAACACCCTATAGACTAAATTAGCAATAAATAGCCCGTTTTTAATTTTTTAGCAAGAAAAAGACTTTGTTTTATTTATTTGGCATTGAATAGTTATTTTTCTTTCTTTTTTTAATGTATTTTTGTTCTCCTTATCTTTCTAAAACACACGTTTCATTGCTGGGTTTTTTTTTCTTGAAAAGAAAAAAATTATTGTTTTATTATTCCTATTTTATCTCTTTTTTTATTTTGTCAACACTTTTAAAATAGAGTTTTTCTCTTTTTTGTCTCCTTTTTCTATTTCCAGAATTCTTTTCATACGAATATTTGATTCTCTCCCTAATTTTCAATTTTTCTCCTTAATTCAATCTATTTATGAAAATCAGATATAACAATATGTTTTTTTATGGATACTTCTAAAAATCATTTTATATATAATCTTGTTCTTGTCCAATTAATTGTTGAATTTCATGATTGGTAGAATTGAAGTTTTTTCAATTCTGTTTTTGTGAAAATTTAGGTTATTCAACCTTCTTTTGTTTTCTTTCTAAAATCCTTTTCATGTGTATATTTGCTTCTCTTCTAAATTTTCTCTTATTCTCCTTAATTTACTTTGTCTAAGCAAATCAGATATAATTGTATGTTTATCGATTGATCCTTCCAATAATTTCTTTTAATATATAATTATGTAGAATTTATTGCCCCATTAATTTTGAAATTTCGTGATTTGTGGAACTAAAGTTTTTAAAACTTTTTTTGGCGAAAATTCAGGTAATAGTTTTTTGAAATTTTTGTTTTCAATTTCATGGGTAAGAAAGATTCTCATAAGATCTTCATAAAAAATTAGAATGTTGATTTTGATGAATACAACCCAATGTATACCAATGAATTCCAATCTCAATTTAAATTAAAGTATACAAGTTTATTATGTGAATACAAATCACTGAATACACGATGAATACGAACTAATGTATACATAGTGCAGTTAGCGTATACATAAACAAAATCACATGTACAATTAATGAATAAAATTTATATATGTATCATATTAATCTCATTCTTGTATTCATTATAGTAATACGTATAA
>JAJOOS010016661.1:0-21416 GCA_029582725.1 Solanum chiquidenum
TGGTAACTCTTAGGAACACTTAGGTGTACATGAAGAGGTTGTATGGGCGGTCACTTCATTATTCACTTAAGTGTGGCTTATGGTGACTTGAGATAGAGACTTAAATGGTAATGAAGGAATTACTTTGCTATCTTGTTTGAGTATTGTACACTTGTGTTAATTGAGTTGTAAATGATGTGAATATGGTCTTATTTGTGAATGGTGACTAGAAATGTGGGTTAATGCTTGTGGTTGTAAAGGTTTGTTAAAGAAAGTCTTAAAAGCATACATTCCTTGTAAATGTCCGTTGTGCATGTTTTCTTGCATGGTCATCATATTTAGTACTTATTGTACTAATTCCATATTTCTCTATTGTTACAAGTGTAGGTGGTGGAAAGTGAGGAGATCTTTTGAGGAAGCTTGGGATATTGACTCTTCTGAAGAAGTTTGGTATGTCCTCATATATTCGAGGACATAGTTGTTAGGTTTCTAGTATTTCCATTTAGACATTGTATAACACTTCTATTTTTGTTGTAAAGGGCCATGTCCCTAAGATGTTCTATTCGTGTCTAAGATGGTACATGAGACTTCGAAATTCTACTTCTTTACATTTGAAAGATTTTACGAGTATTTTGGATTTGTTTTAAAAAGTGTTTTTATTCCTTACGGTTTTTATTACCGAATGCGATGAATGAATGCTAAGAGGCTTGTATTAGACCTCTGAGAGGTCGAGTACGCATGTTACGACTTGGGGGTGCTCTCGGGTCGCGACAAGTATCCTCAAGTTCTATAACTTTGGGCGATCCAACAATGCATCACGGAACCACTCGGCGATCTGCCGACTGTCCTTTTCTCTCGCCAACTTGATTTTCTCCTTCAGGGATTGGTACACTTGAACTTTAGGCGAGTCGCCAAATGGACTTGGTGATCACCAGACTCCCTTTTATTCCTACTTTTAGCTCGCTTCATTCCTTTTTACAAGTTAGTGTCCATGCATTGTTCCTCAATCCAAATACCTGCAAATCAAAGATTTTACATCAGTTATTGGCACAAAACAAGCATTTGAGGACACAACATCTATCCAAATAAAGCCCAAAATGAGTCCAAATCTCGGACTCATCAACACCCCCAACTTAAACTTTTGCTTGACCTCAAATAAAACTCAAGTTCAGTAGTTCAAAAAGGATGTCTCAAACAGTGCTACACAAGACTCAATCATGAATGCACACAATAAGACTCAACTTACTCATGCAAGGATCAATTGTGCACTCAAAAATTCAAGTTGTGACTCACCATTATCAAAGATTCTCAAGTTCACCATACTTGATTCAAATGTAAGTTCAAGCTCAACAAAGATACTCAAATTCCGTCACACAAAGAATGATTCCATATTCACACACAATGGTTCAATAATTTATAGCTCCGGAATCACGATCAACACCCACACTCACAAAAATGAACACATGCATGACTCCACCTATACGTTTGCCCTTATTTTTCCAATCAACACTTGTTTCAGCTCACTCAAGATCAAAAAGATCTTTTCAAGGCTTGTAACGGGGTTGAATGTAAATGTATGGTCATTTAGGCTCAATGGCTGCAATCCTCATGAAATGTGGTGTGAAAAACACTTCCTTCCCTTTTCTTCATAATTTTCCAATTCACCCCATTATTCATTTTCAATGAAACTTTGGACACCCCATTTCTTTTTTCAACTTTATTTCAAAACTTTTTCATTCTTCCTTTCTTTTACTCTTTCTTTTTGTATGGAGGGGTTCCATATTTTTCACAACCATTGATCAAGGAGGACTTCTTTGCATTTCTTGATTTACCTTCTCTTTTCACCACACCCCCAACTTAGGCTTTTGGTCTAAGTTAGCTATTCAAACCAACCACATATCATGAGGTTTAAGGGTGAAGGGATAAAGAAAGGTCACAATTGCAACAAGTTTCTTCCAAGAAAAAAGGTAAGGCTCAAAGAGTGCTCAAGCAAAGTTCACACACTCATAAGGTAGGCCACAAAAGAGGTATAATATCAAATTATTTCACTCTTTAAAATTTGTTGCATAAGATCATTTCAAGAGCTTGCATCACTTAGTCAACCGGACCAACGGGGAAAATTCTAGGTGTCATCACACATGGTTCATAGTGAGCTCATCACACAAGGCATTGACACCACTGTCAAACAAGACTCCACACTTTCCCAAGTGTGCAATGTTCATCACAAGATACTCATTCGATAACTGACTAGTCACAATGACATTCAAAAAGTAAACATATTGTCGATGCAACTTTATTTGGCCTCATCGTAGCCGCACATTCATGTTTATTCGATTGAGAGCACTATTCAAGTCATCGGTATTGAACAAGACCGATACTCAAATTTGCACAAGAACAGCCACAAGCTCAAACATCCACAAAAACAGTGCCAAAACACAAAATGTATCACAAAACCCAATATATACAAAAAAAAATATCATCAAAACAAGAGGTAGGTATGAAAATACCTCACCCCACCACAAACAAAAAGCAATTTGTCCTTAAATGTAATAAAAATCCAAATATCAATAAAAGAAGACAGAGGGGGAGGTAAAGAGGGATCCTATCTACACAGTCGCTCCATCTGTCGGGGAATTAGTGCCCGGTGCAACACTCTGAACTTGGGCATAAGTACCTGGAGTCACATCAATTGTACCCACTCCACTAGGGTAAGCCAAGGGTGTATTTGCAAAAGAAGCCTGCACATCTGCATCTACTATGGCCTCTTCAGTCTCTGTAAGGCCATCGTAAGAAATCTCCTCAGAAACCTCCAGCATCTCCTCATCCATCTCAGCCTCAGACTCGGGATCAGCTCCATCCTCAGCTCGAACATCATCTCTAGTGGTAGCCGGAGGAATCTCAGAAGTCATTGGGGCATCAACATCATCAGTTGCCTCCAATAAGGAAGTGAAGTCAGTGGACTTCAGGTATTCCACATCCTTCCTCAGATCCACAACCTCATATTTAAAGTCGTAACCTCAGAAGTCTCCCCATGTATGCTCTCACAAGCCTCAACTCTCGCAGTGAGAGTGTCAATGGAAGTCCGGAGAGGGGTCACTGCAGCAAGGAAGGCACTCTCAATCATCCATGGGACATATGCCTCTAGTCGGGTATCCCTCACATCAATTGAATGGGCCAGGTGCCCCATCTTCAGGATCATAGCCTGACTAATCATGGAGGGCTGGGAAGAGGTAGAAGCACAAGGAGCCTGGGAAGAGGAATAGGAGCAGATGTACCTGAAGGCCAGAGGCCAGAGTAGGCAAAGATGCCTTTGCAGGTATAAATTCAATGTCCACCTCCGTATATGTATCCACCGGAGTTGCTCTCCTCCTATCAGCCTCCTCCCGAGTGTACTCGGCCTCAATACGTTGGATGTCAGTGGAGAATGAAGGGGTAACCTCAATATCTGTAGACGCATCCCGGGGGACTCCAGCACGCCGACACAACTTTGTAATCATCAATGGGAAGAGAAGGGACGCATGTCACTGCTTGGCCCTCATGGCCATCTTCTACTTTATGATAAGCCTAATGTTGATGCTCTTCTTAGACATAATCGACCCAAGGCAGGACTCCTAAGGATAGCGGAGGATGGACTCAATCTGGGACGGAAATAATGGAGTTGTTGATGAATCCAAACCAATATCGCGCAGCTACACTCAAGTACTTCTTCTCGATCGGGACTCCTTCCTCAATCCACCTCAAAGTGGTGTCTGAGATGAGGAGAGCCATCCATCCCTTGAGATCATCCAATGATATTGTTGTGGTAGCCAGATTGGGGTAGTCAAAGTCTAACTCTCTGTCAAGTACCGCATTTATGTGATCACGACTGCAGTGCACCACTATCGCCCGTACCATGATGGACCCTACTGGTCTAACGGCACTGACCTTCTTTTTGCTCTTAGGAACCAGGTCACCATACGCCGAGTAAAACTCCTGAACCCATGTAGAAATATAGGGGCCTGGTAAACTACTCAAAGCGATGATATTGAAGTGCCTCCCTCACCCTAGAGTATCTGCCCTTAATGCCCTCCGTAGAAAGTACTTTCTCCTCCAAAATAGTACGCAACCCATATGCTTTCAATCTATTAAGTAGTCAGGGAGGAGGAATCGTAGGTGCCACTAGAGCTACAGGAGGTGCCTGGGCTGGCACAGTTTCTACTAAAGAGGAGGCTGTTGGAGCTCTCGATGAGTCAGGGCGAGACCTAGCATGGATCTCACCCAGCCAGGACTGTAGTGGCTGGTCATCAGCCGACTCATAAAATGTTGCTTGGGAGCCCTCACTATCGGAGTAGTGCTCCGGAGCCTCAGTAGAGAGCCTCTTGCCCTTGCCTTTTCTTCCCTTTGGAGGCTCTGTTCTTCCCTTTTTAGGAGGGTTGGTTCCTCCTTCATTTAAAGTTATGCCTCGTGCTCATTTACGAGGCGGCATGTCAAGGTTGGTTCTACCCATATCTGCAAAAACATCAAAAAGAGTTAGAAATAGTTCAAGCAAATATGCAGGAAAATTGTTGCAGATAGACTCGCCGAATTGGTTGGCAAGTCATCGATCCGCTTTGGCGAGCCAGATCGCGCTCGCCAAAAGGATTGGCTCAAAATTTTCTCAGAAAAATGGCATGTCAGCGATGGAAAGGGCCTTTTGGCGAATCAACGACAACATTCGTCGAGCAAGGACTAGCCTGACGAAAGTTACAGTGCATTTCTAAAGGTTAGGAGCGCAGAAAGGGCGATCAAGAATGACTTTCAGTGAGTCGCCGAGTGGCTTCTCGCTAAAAGTTACATAACCCAACTTCTAATTAAGAATGAAATTTAGGGCGATACAGGGGGATTCGGTGAACCGCCGAGTGGTTCGACGAGCTCGACCCAGCTTGCCAAATGACCCAACGTGCCTACTTTCAACCCCAACTTCCAAATTCAACCTCGCAGCCCCCGAAAACAAAATCAAAACATGCACCCATTCAATTATACCTAGACCCATTACACTCATACCCCCGAGATACTCAGATTTCTCTCGGTTTAGCCAAATTTGGCCATTTGATGTTTTTTGCCCTTAAGAATGACGTCAATTGCTCGCTCATTGGGCAAAATACGTCATTTAGCACAAATGCGGGGAAATTTGACTTCACCATACTAGACCCAACATTATTTAAGCAACAACCCATAATTTTAATCAATTTTAAGGCACAAAATATTCAAGAAATCACACTAACGGCATTCTAGGCATGATATTCGAATTAAAATAGGCACACACATACATAATTATGAATCAAAGAGGCCCAACACACATCACTAAGATAAAAATTCATTGCAAAATAGTAAAAATCGCTAAATATAGATTCGAGGTTTGGAAAACCAACCTCTGAAGCCGAATAAACAAGTTGTAAAGCTAGGCGGCAACGATATCCAACTTCGAGCACAAACTCAACGACTAAAATGCGATAAAAATGCAAAAATATAGAAATTATTGTGCGGGTGTGAGTTTTGGAAGTTCAAAAGTGAAGGAAAATGAAAAAGTTTGAAAGTTTAAACCTTTGGCATTTAAAAACCGTCAAGTTCTCACCCATTCGGCGACATAAGTTTTGCTCGCCAACCCACTCGGCGACAAGCCGAGTGGGCACTTACCTCGCCGAGTTTTACTGGCCTTCCAGTTAATATGGGGTCCAAATGGTGGACTAAGTTGTGATCGCCGACCTGTTCGGCGATTCGCCAATTTGCACTTAGGCTCGCCGAGTTTACCAGACTCCAATTTCAAAATGTCTTAAGTCTAACGGCGGTCCAAGTCGGGCTCGCCGACCACTTCGGCGAGTCGCCGACTAGACTTTTAGCTCGCCAATCTACATTTTTCAAACACATCCTACACTTTAACCTGCACAATCAACACACGATTATTTCTAAAGCAAAAATAAAGCGATAAAACCTTGGGTTGCCTCCCAAGAAGCGCCTTAGTTAACATCGTGGCACGAGGCAAGTCCCCACTTAATTTTCATTTGTGGGGTTTGCCTTATTTTCACAAGGCAACCCACCTTCTTGATGTGGGTAGAGGCAAGACAACACTTGGTCCATTTGGGACTCTAGAAGCTGAATGAACATGGAATGAGAGGTTGTCATCTGATTCAGCTTCAAGACATTCTCTCTTACCTCTCTCAACACTCTGTCGTGTTCTTCAACTTTGTGAAGAATGAGTAAGAGTACCTCCTCTATTTGTCTACGCTCATGCTCTTTTGTCCTTCGACGCTCGTGAGGGGGAATGTACCTATCATTTCTTTGGTACATTACTTCCAATTACTTGACCTTTTTGGCCAAGATATCTAGTTGACCCAACAATGTGGCCAAGTCTTGGTCTTTCTCTGTCTCCTTGTTGGTCTAGCAATGTGATCAAGAAGTTGGGTTGCTATTGCATAAGGTAGTCGGATGAGACCACCTAGAGAAATTTGGTCAGCCACTATTCTATTTTTGGGGCCAAGACCCCTGTAGAAGCATTCCAAAAGCATATTATCTGTAATTCCATGAGTTGGCAACTACTACAATAGGGCCTTAAACCTCATCCACAACTCATGGATTGACTCCCTCCAATTGTCTAAACTTAGGATGTTATCCCAAAGAATCATCATTCTCAAAGGAGAGAGGTCCATTTGGTCATCATTGCTACAAGACATGCTCTTTTCTTCTGTTCGAAACAAGCAACACACAAACCACAACTAAAAGTAAGTAGATTCAACTATAACTAACAAGAACAAAATTCAACTTAACTAAAGAATCTTAACCAACACCACTCCCCGGCAGCGGCGCCATTTTGATTAACGTTTCAAGGACACTTAATCCAGTTCTAAGCGTCAACGATCTTTAGTCAGTATAATAACCCAACTAAATGAGTAGGGGTCGAATCCCACATAAAGAGGTACATGCTTAAGATTCAATAGGAAAGTAAGAATATGTTCAACTCAGTCATAGGAATAGACATTATCGAATAAAGACATAATGTAAATCAGGGGTTTACACAAATGTCAAATAAGGGGGTTTTGGTTTTAACTATCAGCTATAACAACAGCAAATGACACGAAATTAACAATAATGAGATGGGTTCTTGGGATGTGATTTGATTATAGGTTAATATAGACAAATGGGTAATTGCAACTGTTAGTAAATAGTTGTAAATCAGTGACTAATCTAGACTTCAGTGGGGATAAACTTTCTCTCGAACAATTTACCCCCAATCAAGTTGGTTTCTATCGAACACCAACAAGCAAGCAAATAAAAACAGCCTACGCTTTAGTCCATTCACTCTCTCGAGCTGAATGTGTGGAAAAGGATTTAGGATTCACTCTCTCGAGTTGAACCCATGACAATCCAATACCCGCAGATCATCAATTCAGTAATCTTGGTTTTAAAACTTCTCTCTCGAGCAAGCCAAAAACACGAAGGTAGAACTGCATTTGTAACTACAATCCTTTAGATATTTAACCACAATTACTGATTGAAATCACTTCTAAACAACATTTAAACAAACAATTAGCAATACCTATCAGTCAAATCAGCCCATAATCACATAATCACACCCCAAGAATTGGGGTTTTCACTAGACATCATAAAAAGATAGAAATCGTCACCAAATTATGTTTCCATCAACTGGGTAAGATTAATTTAGTCTTTACAAAGGTCCAAATTGAAGAATCTCAGAGACCCACTTCCAATTTCTCAAAAATGAAAAACTTTCATTCTTCAAAGCTAAGGAAAACTTAGTCTCAATACTCAGAGTTCAAACTCAAAAATTACTCTAATGAATGTTCAGAATAAAATTTGATGAAAAAAATATAAATTCTAAATGTTCAAAAACATATTTATAGTCGCCAAATATATGCTACGAAGGACCATTCGGCGCAGTAAGTCGGGCTCGCCGAACTCGACGATCCACCCTTTGGTCCATTTCATCACTTTTTTACTTTGGCCTTCAGCATCCTCAAGTTCTGTAAATTTGGGAGATCCAACACTGCATCGCGGAACAACTCGGCAATCCATCGACTGCCCCTTTCTCTCACCAACTTGATTTTCTACTTCAGGGCTTGGCATACTAGAACTTTAGGCGAGTCGCCAAATGGAATTGCCAATCACCAAGCTCCCTAGACTTATAATATTATGGGTGTTGTTAGTTTCAAAATCTTATTGTGACTGTTTATTTGAATATATCTCATTGATTTGGAAGCCCAACAAAAGGGAAAGGCACAAGTCCAGAGTAATTGTTCAATTATTTGAAGCAAGCGGATTTCTCGACCCCTTATTAAGTATATAGAATCATGTATTTCCTTGTTGTATGTGTTTAGGAGTAATTGGACTTGGTGATGGGTTGACTTGTTCATATTGAATGATCCTAATGAGAAAAAAAGGTAATAAAAGTCAACTTGATTATATATTGTTGTGTGGTGTGTTGAGGATTGTAAAGACTTATTGATGTTGAATGTTATTGTGAATTGTGCATTGATATAAAAATGGTAATCTCCTTATGTAACACCTCGAATTTTATAAAAGGAAAAAATTGCATGAATTTTGGCTATTGTTTCAGGTCTACAAGACCAATCTACAATTCATAGAACTTTCTACGGATTGTAGACCAGTCTCATAGAAAGGAGGAAAATAATTTTGAAAATCAAGTTCCAAGACTCCATTCTACGGTTGACCAGGATGGTGCGTTGAATGATCTACGGGTCATAGATGACTTCCATAGAAGCAATCCGGACTTGGTGAAATTTTAATGTCCAAGTTGAGTTCTATAGTTAGGGTATACGGACTATAGAAGGGTTCCATCAAAAGTTGGGTATTTTTAAGGTCCCAACACTTGGTCCACTGTTGATTAGTGCGTACCGTAGAAAGTTCTACGATTAGGTCTGACTTGTTGACCCGTCCGACAGTTTATTTTTAGGGGCTTTTGGGTCTTTTTCTAAATGTTTTAAACCTATACTATGTCGTTTTGGCTTCTACCCTAAGCCCTATATAAGTCTTTTAAGTCCTATATCTGCCCATTTTAAACCTATTCTCCTATTTCCCAAAAACTCAACCAAATTCATTCGCCCAAATTCCCTCTCTACCTAAAGAAGAAGAAGAAGAAGAAGCTAGGGTTCACTCCAAAGTATTCAATTCATCATTCATCTTGGGCTTTCAATAGCAAAGTATGTGAGTATTCACCCATGGAGTCCAGTCCTCCATGGGGTCCCCAAGGTTTTCAATTTCAATTAATCAAATTAGGGTTCTTCTTAATTCTTTATGGGTTTTATTTAATTATGAGTTTTATTATTGATTAAGTCTTCTAATGCATGATTTAATGTTATTAAATGATATTTAGTTGAAATTATATGGGCCCATGCATGATTCATGATTTTCAACTATGAATCTACGATGAACCTATGAACTATGAATTTTTGAAGATTATGCATGTCTTATGAAAATGATGTTTATGATGATAGGATGATTTTATATGAAAGTATAAATATTATTGTGAAAGGTTTTTTCACATACAAATATGATTATGGT
Source organism: Solanum chiquidenum (assembly GCA_029582725.1). NCBI lineage: Eukaryota > Viridiplantae > Streptophyta > Magnoliopsida > Solanales > Solanaceae > Solanum > Solanum chiquidenum. The sequence continues at coordinate 9,535 of JAJOOS010016661.1, forward strand.
TGTGAAAGATATTTCTCACATATGGATTCACATTGGTGGAAGGTTTTCTCACCCACGTTTAATTCTAATTTGAGGAGTTATTCTATGTTTTGATCTTTAAGATATTGATTGTTATTGATCATTGCCTTTACTATTTTATAATGATATTTGACTTTTTGTCTATTCCGTTGGGATTTAAACTTAGCACCGAGAGAGCTTTGAGGTGGAGGTTCAAATATGGTAGTCTCTAGTAGAAACCTCTAGTCCCTAACTATGTGCCCTCATAGGATTGTCTTAAATGACCAAGTTAGTGGATCCACTTTAGCAAAAAATGATGTGTATGGGTTCTACCTTGGAAAGTAGAATCACATTCTTTCGGTATGAGGGATATACCAAATTCCACGACATAGCTCTCATGGTATTATTGTCAGTTAAAGCAAATGTCCTACAAAATGATCATGTTTCTTAAAATCATTCTTATGTCTCCTATTTCAAATGCATTAACCATATCTGATGATTTATATGTTGTTGCTTCAAGAAGCCTTTAAATGTTCAAATATTGGTCATGCATTACATGTTTTAAGCTATTCATGCTACCATGCCTATTTTATGTATACTGACCCATACTTAGTACATTTCATATACTAATGCATACTTGTGTCTACATTGTCTCATAAATGTAGGGTCTAATGCTCCTATCTCTCACACTCGTGGCTAGTTGATCATTCTACTGGATTCAAGAGTTAGTGAGTCCTAATGATCCGATGACCGAGACATATTTACTTGTTTTACGTCTTTCTAGTTTTTGTATGATGTATGTGGTGTATGATTTACGTCTCAATCACTTCTTTTGATGTTTAGATGGCTTGTTGAGACTATGTTAGACTCCCGCTTATCAAACTCTCATATGATATAAAATGATATAAAATGTTACTTTTGAAATCTTTATTTCTTTTATCTTGTATGATGCATGCTAAGTGGCTTGTGTAGGGCCTCTTGGGGGTTCTACACTCCATGTTACACCTAAGGTATAATTTGGGTCATGACACCTTATTAATTATGTGAACATGTCATTTTCATTGGTTCTGAGACATGGTTGTGACAAGTGTTATGTGAATAGAGAAAGAATAAGGAACTAAAAAAGATGTAACATTTTGAGGGACGTGTCGCGCATCACGATAGATATTATGATTACTGTGACATATTGTATGCCACGACGGATTCTATTATCAAGGGTCGTGTCACACGCCACGAAAGATGCATGGACATATATGCCCCCCATGAGTCTCAAACTGAGAGATAGCGGGTGTGTATCACTAGGTCAGACATGGATCACTATACCTGGCATTGCATTGCAAATCTTTATTATTTGTGAACTTGTGAGTGTCTTTCTATGGAATCTGTGATTGATGAACTTGATCTCGTGTGTTGCTGATCAATAATTGTTGAAGTGTTGTTATTGAGCTATATGTTATGTAAATTGTAAATTGTTAGGTTGAGCTGGTTTTATGTAGGTTGTAGTTATGGAGGTTTGGTTTGAGTGGTAGGAGTACCCGTATTCTATATTACCTGAATTTGTGTTTAAGGAGTTCACTTGCTGAGTATCGTGTTGTTTGGTACTACCCCTTACTTCTACACTTGTGTAGATTATGAGCCCGAATCTTCTGATAGTTTTCTCTTCTCTTCTTGTCCGAATCTTCGTATGAAAATTTGTGATGTAGTTATTTGTCATCTCAATAACCCCTCTTGCTCTTTATTTATGATCTTATTATATTCTAGAAACAATGCCATTTGAGGCTTGTATTTTTCTTTTGAATCAATTGTAATACTTTAAAGACATGTACACATGACAATCAGGTTTTTGAGTTTTGTTTTAAGATGATTATAATTTCCACATTATTTATATAGTGTTAGTCTCTTTTTCTTGTTTTACTTCCGCATTTATTGTATTAGTTGAGTTTTAGGCTGACTTGTCTTTGTGCGATAAGATGAGTGTCTTAACGTCCATTTTTAGGTCGCCACACTTCCTTCAGTTAAACACATTAATATGATTGTCTTTTGTTGGTCATGGGTCAAATAGACACAAAGTGAGATTCTACTGGCCCAATAGACCTAGGGTATTGGGTCATCTTAGGTAAATATTCCTAATAAGAGATTTGATTTAGCTCTACACTAGTTTTATTAAATTGGTTTTTGAAAGACCGGGGCCTAAGTGGAAAACTTGAATTGGAACTATGACAATCATTGGACGCTGACGAATAAATAAACTGTCAATCGTTCTGAAAAGGGTTAAGTATAAAAAAGACTGGATGCGGAATCGCAAAACCATTCTTTAATATACAACATATTAATGTCGTCGTGACAGAAGTATGTCATGAATGCAAATGACAGTTAATATCATAATTTAATTATTTAAGGCACAAAAAAGGAAGGATAAATTAACAATTATTAAAATCTCAAATAGTTAGTCAAAAAACAGTCAAGTCTAATGGTTAGAATTTAATTTTTTTCCCACAGAGTCATCATTTCAGTTATGTCGCAATTTTACTATCTTTAGAAAAATCACTTTTGAAATGAACTAAGTATAAAACAGTTTAAGAAAAATACTTAGAAAAAGATTCGCCACTTAATTTTTTAAAGAAATTAAGAAAACTTGATTTAAAAGGGTATTAATAGTTAAATCTTAAAAATCAGAGAAGGGTCTAAAATACCTCTCAACTATTTGAATTGAAATAAAATTACCCTCCGTCTACTTTTTGGTAGGGCTGGACATTCGGTAATTCCGTTCGATTTTGGGTTTTTTTTGGTTTTTTTGGTTTTCGATTCTTGTACAACGTGTACCAAACACCGAACTGAAATAATTTGGTTCGGTTCGGTTTTTGTTAAATATGTTTTTGTTATGGGCCTGCTTAGTGGGCTTTTTAAAATTTAATATTTTGCAATTTTTTTGTTTGATTTTTCAGTTTAATGGGCAAAAAATCTCTGAAAGCGTTTTCCTCCCCCCGCCGCACCTCCCTCCCTTCGTTGAGCCTTTACTTTATTGGTTGGGAAAAGCATTTCCTTATCTGAACTTGGTGGGCATTCTTTCCTCCCTTAGTAAAATAAGGGGTGGGTTTGGCTTGAACATAGGCTCAAACATAATTTGAAGGGTAATAAGTGGTCCTTAAAGTGTTATGGATATGTTTGTAGCAACAATGCTAATGTCTCTTAGAATTAGATTAATTAAATTAGTAGTACATCTTTTAATTTTTTGTGGCTATTCCAAAATATCTAATTTATATTCTAATTTTTATGGTATGCTACTATGCTTTACTGGTCCTAATTCCTTAAACTATTACTATTTATCAAATATTTAGACTTAAGTAATGACTAGCAATCTTGCCAACTATACTAGGTATTTAACAAGTAAAATAATAAAGCCAAAAAGGCACTGACAAGCAACAATTTAACAAGTAATAAAGTGTCACTACACTTCACAAATACAAATGATCATGCCATTACACAACAACATAATTACAATCTAACAAGTGACAAAAATGCACTAATGTAGTTTCTTCCGTGAGACTACTTTCAAGTTTCAAGTGTCAACAATAACAAACAACAATAATGAGAAACAAACAATGTTGCTTCTTCCATGAGATCACTTTCAAATGCCAACAATAACAAATAACAATAATGAGCAACAATGTAGTTTCTTGACCTTCTTCCATGCGACCACTTTCAAGTTTCTAGTGCCAACAAAAACACTAACAAAGCTTAGTACTTTACGCCTTTATTCATTGTCTTGACTCTTGGATCTTTTAAGATAAAATCAAAATGTTAGAATACTACTTTTAAGATTAAAAAAATGATATGATTAAATAAATTACGTATTGAACTCACCACTATTAAATACTTGAGACTTGCAACCCAATCATAGATCAACAATGGAAGAGTTTCTTCCACTATTTGTCATTTCTATAAATAAGAAAATCAAATATGTCATACAACACAATAAGTATTTTATTTTTTCCAAAAACAAATAACAAATAAAAAGTCTTACCAAGTTCAATTTTTTCAAGAAACTCCAAACTTTCTTCAACATAAATAGGCTTAGTTTCTTGTCTAAGCCAATCTTGGACACAAATAAGGCATTGCACACATTTGGGAGTCAATGAACTTCTAAAGGAGTCAATAATACGATCACCAGTGCTAAATACACATTTCGATGCCACACTCGATATAGGAATAGCCAATACATCTCGAGCCAACTGTGAAAGTATAGAAAATCTAGTAGAATTAACTTTCCACCAAATCAAAATTCTCATATTCAGGCTCTTGGTCTTCAAGAAGATATCTATCCAACTCAGATTTAACACCAAAACTTTCAGAATCTTCCTTTTGTTTCTTCATGTAAAACTTAGTTCTCAAAGAATTTGTTTTCATATTTTGAGAAAGACCACAAGTAGATGAATCAGATGAGTCAAATGAAGATGACTGATTTTTAGAACCTTTTGCATACTTACTTACATAGATCGCAAATAATTTCTTCAAGTAAACAACTACTTCATTATTCACTATCTTCCCCTTATCTTCCCCAAGTAATTCTTCAACAGCAAAACTAACACACACAAATTTATTGTGAGGATCCAAAACAGAAGCAATAAAAAGTATTATGTTCATCTTTTCAGGAGTACCTCAATATTTCTTAAACTTTTCTTTCATCCCTAAAGCCATTTTACTCAAATAAGCATCATCACTTGTCATACATACTTTCAAATATGCATCAAGCTCACATGTATCCTCAAAATGAACATTACAAGTAACATACCGTGAACCTGAAACTTTCAATGTGAGCTCATAAAAAATTTCAAAAAACTTTGTGACATTCCTCACATTAGCCCAATCCTCATTTTGAATTGAACCTGCAATACTTCCATCTTCACAAACATCAGTAGCAAGAAAAGAATTAAAATTACCATCATAAAGATCAAACCTCTCAAAAGCCTTCTCAAATTTTTTTGTCGTGTCCAACATCAAATATGTGGAATTCCACCTAGTAGGCACATCTAAAGACAACATTTTATCACATTATATATTTTGCATTTCAACACATTTCAAGAAGTTTCTTGTCCTTGTAAAAGATGATCTAACATATTTCACCATTTATCTCACCCGTTTGATAGAAGGACCAATTTATTTCAAACCATCTTGCACAATTAGATTAAGTATGTGAGCCATACATCTCATGTGGAGATGCTTACCTTCCATCATATTAGTTTCCCACATATCTAATTTTTTGGACAACTCTAAAACTGCCACATCATTTGAAGAGGTATTATCAACTGTAACAGTAAAGACATTGTCTAAATTCTAATCAAGTAAACAATAACTAATACATTCAGTCGAATGTTCACCTTTATGACTAGTGATAGGACAAAAAATCAATATTCTTTTATGAAGCACCCAATCCCTATCTGAAAAGTGAGCAGTCAAACACATATAATTGATTCTTTACACCGAATTTCATGTGTCTGTTGTGAGACAAATTCTTGGTTGTATTTCTTTAAAAGACTTTTTCAAATTCATTCTCAATTCACCATAAACTTCATAAGAATCCCTTTTTATGATTTTACGAGAAGGAATATGAAACAAAGGTTGGACTTTACTCATAAACTTCTTAAAGCCTTCTTTTTCAACAAAACTAAAAGGTAGTTCATCCAAAATTATCATCTCAACTAAAGCTCTCCTAGCTACCTCTTGCTCAAATTTCCAAGTCTCTATCGAAGAACTGTTACTTTGGATATTTAACAATTTTTGAATACCAGGTGCAACAGGGGGCTTATACAATTTACATCGGTTAGTCAAATGTTGTCTCAGTCCACTTGTTCCATTTCTAGTTGTATTAGCAGCATAGTTTTGTTTACAATGTGAACAATTTGCTTTAACTAATACACCATTTTCAAAAAAAATAAATCAAAGTGTTGCCAAACAGTAGATCTAGGATCTATTTCTTTTCATTTTGCCAATTGACGCATCATTGCTATTAGTAGGTGTATTATCCGTAGAACCAACCATACTTATTCAACTTTGATCAGCCATCTATATAAAAAAATTATTTCACAATGAATTCACACACTAACTAGTGAAAAAAGCAAAAATCAGAAAGAAAAATAAATGGAAAAAGAAATATTCATTTTGAAACTTGTTAACTTAAAATGGAAGAAGAAATATTGACAACAAAAAAATAATCAATCTATCCAATAAAATACATGATGGTGGTCGCTGGTCGGTTGCGGAAAGTGAAAAGTGGTCGACTCACGGCTGGCGTCTGGCTGTGTGGAAAGGTCGGCTCGCTGTTGACTGTTGTGATGCGTGCTGCTGGTCGACGCTGATCACTATTGTGCTGCCTGCTGGTCAACTAGCGGTTGTTGCATACTGCTGTTGGTTGACGCCGATCGCCGGAAGTGGGAAAGTGGTCGTTGTTGTTGTGTTGTGCGTGCTGCTGTTGTAGACTAGTCACTAGTCTGTAAAGTGGAAAAGTAAGAAAAGTTTGAAAAGACAAACTTTTGACCTACTTTTGCTTTTAAAATTAAATTATAATATTTATTATTTAATATTAATAATTCATATAATATTCATATATATTATAATATAATATATTTCGATAAATCAAAATATCGAATAATACAAAAATTACATACCGAAAACTGAATCGAAATACCAAAAAATACAAAAACATATACCGAATACCGAACCGAAAACCGATATATCAAAATAATTTGGTTCGGTTCGATATTTTGGTTTTTCGGTGTTTATGTCCAGCCTTACTTTTCTGCCTCCAAATACCCCTAATTTCAACTTTTTGGCTCAAAAAGGCCCATACTTCTAACGACCCACACTTAACAGGTGGACAAGAGGATAATATTGTACCAAATCTCATAGTTTAAGGGTATTTTAGGCTCTTATCCATTAAAATATTTGAAATTACTTAATATATGAGCTCATATGATTGACTTAATTTTGGATTCCATAGAAAAATCACCTCCCCCCACCCCCTCTTTACTTCCTCTCTCTTCTACTTTTTTTCCTTCTTGAATCTTGTCCACCATTTTAAATTTTAATTTTCTTTAAACTTATGACAAAACAATGGAGAAAAAAGGAGGAAAATAACAAAGACATTCATATAGAAATATTTGGTTCGATAGAAGATAATTGAATATCAATTTTTCTTTTGTGTGTACCCAAAATTCATAATAAACGAATAAAAATAATATTTTCTCTTCTCCCCACCCTACCCCACCATGGTAATAATATAAATTAAAAGAATATGAACTTGTAAGTTCATTTCAATTTTAAGTCTCTGTATCCTAACCTATATATATATATATATAAAAAGTTGAATATCAGCTCGCTGATGTGACATACTTCAATGGCCAGTATCACTATTTTCAGAATTTTCAATTTTTACCTTCATTTTCTGTTCAAAAATATGTTTAAAAAATTACTCTCTTCCTCATTATGAGCCTTCATAACATTTATTTCTTCCAAAAGTAATGATACAATGACTATAAATGTACAATAACTAAAAAGAAAACGTTAATTTTGCTTAGTTTAATTTGATTAAGTTACTGCTAAATCGACAGTAACTAAAATTAACCAAAAAAATAATGTTAATTTGAGTATAGCATTAGCTTAAAAGGGAACGTGAATTTTGCTTAATTTAATTAAACGACAGTAACTAAAATTAACCAAAAAAAGAATGTTAATTTGATATAGCATTAACTTAAAAAGGAACGTGAATTTTGCTTAATTTAATTAAATTAAATTACTGCTAAAATTGGAGGTAACTAAAACTAACCAAAAAGGAACATTAATTTGATTAGCTTAAATTTTCTTATACCAAAATAACTAATGACTAAAAATTAGCACTAATTAAGAGATTTTAATTTTCTTAATTGTGAAACTAATGATTAGCTGTAAGTTTTCTTCCTTTCCGTTTTTTCATCAACAGTTTCTTTATTTTCAATTATATTAATTAGTATGTATTAATCTTTGAGTAATTATATTTTAATTAATTTTGTGTCTTTTCATATTCTATATTTGTGTACTATATATAGATTGGAAGTGTATTTTTTCTTCTTCATGTAGTAGCTTGCTTACTATATTTGTTTTTAACTATATCGTTAGTCTAACATTTTTTTTTCCAAAGTTGGCCATTATAATAGACATGATTTGATGATAAGGAATAAGATTTGAAGAATGTGGAATGGTATTTATTTCAAGACAAAAGGTGAATTGATTTATAATTTTTCACTCTTCACATATGAAACCCAGACGACACTAATTAAATTCTCTTTGGTAACTTAAAAAGGAACGTGAATTTTGCTTAATTTAATTAAACGACAATAACTAAAATTAACCAAAAAAGTAATGTTAATTTGAGTATAGCATTAACTTAAAAAGGAACGTGAATTTTCTTAATTTAATTAAATTAAATTACTGCTAAAATTGGAGGTAACTAAAACTAAAAAAAGGACCATTAATTTGATTAGCGTAAGTTTTCTTATACAAAAATAACTAATGACTAAAAATTAGCACTAATTAAGAGATTTTAATTTTCTTAATTGTGAAACTAATGATTAGCTGTAAGTTTTCTTCCTTTCCGTGTTTTCATCAACAGTTTCTGTATTTTCAATTATATTAATTAGTATGTATTAATCTTTGAGTAATTATATTTAATTAATTTTGTGTCTTTTCATATTCTATATTTTTGTACTATATATAGATTGGAAGTATTTTTTTTTCTTCATGTAGTAGCTTGCTTACTATATTGTTAGTCTAACATTTTTTTTTTCCAGAGTTGGCCATTATAATAAACATGATTTGATGATAAGGAATAAGATTTGAAGAATGTGGAATGTGATTTATTTCAAGACAAAAGGTGAATTGATTTATAATTTTTCACTCTTCACATATGAAACCTAGACGACATTAATTAAATTCTCTTTGGTATATCCAATCTCTTATTTGACTTCTTGATCACCTTAATACTCATAATGTATTGTGAAATTATGTATGTTGAAGTTGTTTGTTTTTTTTGATAGAATGTGTATGGCAAGTGGACTAACTAATGTGGAATACAAAGTCATCCATGAGACAGAGAACAAATTGAGATGCTTGATGAGAAAATTTGTGGGGGAAAACTAGGGATTCACGTACAAGTAGGAGTTGAGAATTTATCTCGATAGTAATCATAAATTTTCACAATATTTTGTTACATTAGATGTTTGTATGGCAATTACAGGACTCTTCTTACTTGGTGAAGTTATTCCTAAATTAGAAGATCAATCATTCTCTCTATTATCACCATAGAAGTGTGCTAAATGAATTTAAAAAGCATAATTATGCAAGTTTTTCATAGAGATGCCATTAGCAAGTTTCATTGTTTAGACAACTACTAATATTATACATTCATCAATTTTTTGAAGAAAAAAATGTGTGCTCTTTTGAATATATTGTCTCAAAGCCTATATCAAATTTGCATAATAATGTCATATGTACTTCACTTTGTTAAAAAAAATATGTTGTGTGTTTGTGTTTTTATAATTTTAGTTTTATTTCATTTTTCTTTTATTTGAAATGCAAATTTACTTATTTTTAAATGCGGTTCACCTAACACCAATAAAAATATTATTTTTGTGTTTTAATCAATATAACAAAATTAAATTTTATTTCCGCTATATAAAGTTATAAAAATATTATTTTCAATTTATTGATTTTCTTATAAATCGCACGAAGCGCGATTAAATTTACTAGTTAAGAATAAGAGATTAAAAAAAATAAAGAAGGGAATGAACAAGACAACTGAATAATTAATAGAAAAAGTTATATTAATAAAAAAAAAATTTGTTTATATGAACATTCATATTCACATTTTAGATAAATCCCAAGTTATGAGTTCGGTGATAATAAATTGGGCATTGATTTAAAAAGGCTAATAAAAAAAATCATCAAATAAATAAATTTTTGAATATTATTTTCAAGGGTATCGTGTCAAAATATGAATTACATGTGGTTTTTATTATTTATTTGAAAAGGATTTAAATTTGGATCAATCATATTAGACAACATAATAAATAAATATTTAATTATTTAACTTTAGGGGAGCTTTTAAAAATAAGGGCAAATATAAGCAGAGGGTTAATATCGAGGGTATTTCTGAACCTAAAGGTTGACGTCAAGGGTATTTGGGGGCCGAAAGGTGGATGGAGGGTAGTTTTGTACCAATTCGAATAGTTGAGGGGCATTTTAGGCCCTTTTTCGTTAAAATTTTATAGAAAATGGGTTGGAGGTTCTTATTTCTACTTTAAGAAGGTATTAGCACTTAAAATAGCCGCTAAATGCGATTATCCGACGATTTAATTGAAATATTTGACTAGATTTTGAGAAAATAATTCAGTAAAGAACTTTTATTTGAGTGTTTTTTTAAGAAAAGGGGAAACCTAACTTAAACGTTTGAAACAAAAAGAAAGTGATTAAAACTTCTTTTAAGAAAAAAAAGATTAAGATAAACACTTTAAAAAATAGATTAACATTAAAACTTTAAAAATAAATTATGTACGAATTTATTTGAATCACTTTAAAGATCATGCCTTAAACCAATTTGGTCAATAAAAGCATGAAATTATCTTAAATTAATTGAAGACAAGTGAAAATTTGGACTAAAGATATTTGATCAAGTAAATAAAGAATACAAGAGTTGTTAAAATAAAATTTATTAAAGTAACCAACACAAAGGAAATAGTTCATCTTTTGGAAAATCTGATTAAGCTAATTAAAAGAATTAATTGTTAAATAAAGGCATAATACCTATATTGGACCCTAAACTTGGCTTCAAATTTCAACTTTAACCTCCAACTTTCATAGTGCACAAACAGGCACCTTAACTATCCAACCTTTTAATAAATAAACACACGATTTTTGGAGGCAAAGAGCGTGAAATGCAAACGCTCCCACGTGTACTAGTGAGCCACTCAATGGCTGTCAACTAATTAAATACTTTACACGTCCATTTTAGAACTAAAAAAAATTAAAATTAATTTTAATTAACATACAAGGGTTAAAACATTTCATCAGTTCATTTCACCCGATTGTGAATCAAATCATCTCAAAGGTGAAAACCCTAGGTTATCAGGGGAATCAAAATCGGGGAATCAAAGGCGAATCAAAATCAGGGAATCAAAGGGGAAAATTGTTCAAGATTTCTACTGAAGTTGATGTTCATCTGTTCATCTTCCTCGATTTAGTTCAGGTATGCCTCGATTTTGCCCTTTTAAAAGTTTATCTTTGATACAAAATAGAATATTTTTATCACCATAAATATAAAATCGTTATTTTCTTACAGCTTTATACATATGGGTCATATTATAGCTATTTTTCACCATGGAGGTCGCTTTTATAAAGGTCAATATGTGTCGAAATTGGGAAACATCGTATTTAGCATAGATAAGAACCACTTCTCTTTGACCGAAGTGAAATCGTATGCAAAAGACATTGGATATGATGAAGTTGATGCTTTTTTTACTGAAGACCCTATTACCCATAATTTTGTCAAGTTAGAAAGTGACAGCCAACTATATAACTTTGTTAAAGATTTGTGGAGTGGGTCATCTTTTAAGTTGTTTTTGAAGAATGTGACTGTTAAAAAAGGGGGGTCCACTGCTACAACTACTTTAGGACCATTTTCTGTTGAAAAAAATAATCAAGAATTGGGAAAAGAAGGCTAAATTTGTGTGGTCGGATGAGTGTGAGGAAAGCTTCCAAACTTTGAAAGAAAGGCTTGTGTCCGCTCCTATTTTGTCGCTTCCGGATGGGTTAGAAGGTTTTGTTGTTTATTGTGATGCTTCCCGTATTGGTTTGGG
>JAJOOS010016662.1:0-22119 GCA_029582725.1 Solanum chiquidenum
TTGTACATATACGAATTATCTTTCCAAATCATATTTATTCACAGTAAACAAAGTTCTACAGAACGAGATATGCTTAATCTACTAAACGCTACCCAGCTAAAAAACAGGTTTTACTACTTACCAAAGAGAAGAGTGTAACTCGATTTCCAGCCAAAAGGACCAAGATTTTCTCTTGTGATCTTGAAGAACAATAGGTTATATAATGTTCTAAGGGACTTATAATTCAGCTTAGACGAATTTCCTAAGAGGAGGTGTCAAAATATAGTCTCAAAGGTGAGGCTAGTCACATGTACAGCTGCCTCCAAAAGGTGGCTGCCCAAAATGCATACATATATACCTATATGTATAACCCTCACCTCCCTATCAATTTATACATAATCCTAATTAGAATATTACGTAAATACCCCAATACAATCCCTTAAATTACGATCACAATTATGTTAAGCAAGATTGCAAATATAACATTATTTCAAGTTTCCAAAATGAGAATAAAACATATGTAGTAATTAAGCAGTGATTTATTGACTTGCGACATCTAGTCAGCATTTTCGGGGTGTTACAGTTATTATCTCCTATACTTATGTCTTATGTTGACTAACCATTTTGAGATGCTCTTATGATGTTGTGCTAGCTTTCATACTTGGTACATTTTGTACTAACGCATATTTTGCCTACATTCTAACCAAATGTAGGGTTTCGGAGATTGAGTTCCTTTGGAGGCTAGGTTCTAAGGAGCAGGAAGAGTTGAAGATTTGGTGAGTCCTCATAGCTTCGAGGACAAATCCATTATTTCCCTTTATGTCATTTCATTATGTTTTAGACTTTCATATGGGCTGCGCCCAAGAGTTTTATTCAAAATTTATATTAGATGGCTTGAGACAAAGGTGTAGTAAAGACTTTCGCTTGTATTTCTATGAAAACTTTTCGATTGTATGGATTAAAGACTTTAAATTTTCCGTATTTTCCGTTATCTTATGTTATGATATGCTAAGGGAATGTATTAGACCCCTTTGGGGTCAAGTACGTCATGTTACACCTACGGTATACCCTTGGGTCGTGACAAACTCATTTTCGTCTTTGTGGGTCATTTTCTTTTTCCCTTTTGACATTTTATAGTAGGGATGAGATGTCAGCTTAACCACAAACCAACAACCTTTAAGTTAACTGTATGTATTGACAATAAATCTTGTTAGGGTTAGACATTCTTCAGTTATAAACACATGTTGCATATCATGCATACACATGTCTTTTTATTTCTAGAATGAGCTTAAATAACTTAATGTTTAATCTCGACTTTCTCAACTATATCCATTTCTTTATTACAATTTGTTTATTTATTTTTTAAAATAAATAAACTTGACACACTGATCAAATTTGTTTAGCATGGCGTGTGTAACACGCTTGACAATATGAATAAGATCTTTGCATTATTTATTTTTTTACTAAAACTAAATAACAAAACTTTCATTTCATTTTTTTTAGAAATTTGAGATAAAATCTTATTTCTTCTTGAATTACTAAAAGAAAATTAAGAAAATTCTATTTTTGATCTTGAATTTCCTACAAAAATGAAATAAAAAACAAAAAACTATTATTTTTTTAAAAAAAATACTTTTCTTTTGAATGATGAATTCGAAAAGTTCCAACATTTTCTTTAGTAAAGTTAATTTTTTTTGTCATAAAAAAGGAAATAAATAAATAAATTATTGAATAAAGATCAAAGCTCCTATGTTTTTTTTTGGATTCTTTTTTGAAGAAGGAAATAATTGATTTTTTTTATAAAGATCACCGAACTCAAATAGGGTTGCCTACATATCTCATTGAGTTGAGAATAAGGTGTGCGTAGTTCATCCAGATTGGACAATTCAACAATTTTTTTTGAAATATTAGAAATTTGTTGACAAATGCAACTATATTCTTCGTTTAAAATGATATAAAACTATTGAAATTTCTTTTTGTGAACTATACATAATAAAAGAAAATTGTTTATTTGTTGTTGTGATTTTAGTTTAGAAGTGAATAATCTTTTCTTTTTATAAGAAATGCATAAAAGAAAAAAAAACTTCTTAAATAAGAAAATCTTTTTGTAATTAATTTTTTTCTCTGTCTTTTTTTTAATGTAAAAATGTAAGAATTTTTTTTCATTACATTGATCACTATAGATTTGGTTTATATTCAAATATCTTCCAATTATATACATTTTAAAATAACATATAAAATAATTTAGGTAGTCAAATAAAATTGGAGTATCTATCCTAGACGAATCAGGTCTCCATGTCAAGTCTCATTAAGTCAAATTCAAATGATTCAAATAATTAGAACCTACTAGGGATAACCATATCTAGTTTCAGTTCTACTAAGGATAAACTTTAGGGTGAAAAATATCTAGACTTGATGTAAAACGAGCGGACAACTCGAGTTGGGGAGTAGCAAGGTATCGGTAGCATCGCTTTCCGGCTTTGTGTGTGGGTGCTCTCCATCCTAAACAAGTGTGACTAAAAATACTTCATCATGAATCGAAGATCCACTAGCTATCTTGGCAGAAGTGGGTGCGCAGCCGCAATTCCCCTAATGGTATTATTTAATACTTAGAGGGGTGGAAGACAGTTCAAATAATATCAAAGCAGTAATTAAATAGACAGTTATCACATTAAGCCAAAATACAATATCCAAAAACATAAATAAATAAGTCATACATAAGTCAATATTTACATGTTCGAATTTTGGTTAGTCCCAGCAGAGTCGCCATCTGTCACACCCCTATTTTTCCTCAAAATTGAAAGTTTTTAAAAATAGAGAATATTCCAATTAAAGTAACATTTCAAAAAGGGATAATTTATTTTATTTTAGAGTCACCATTTGGAAATGGATTTTGGTGTTCCAACTCACCTCATTTGAACCCCTAATCAAAAGGAAGTTGACTCTATTTTTATTGGTCTGCGAAATAGAAGTCTAGGTAAGAGATTCTGTTGACCGAGGGGAAGGTGTGAGGCACCCCTCGAGTCTCGTGGTTCTAGCACGATCGCTTTATTGACTTATATCTGACTTGACTTAGATTTGGATACATTATACTTATGAACTTCATAAATGTTCTCATTACCTATCTTCTTTGATTTATTTTAAAGTGCTTAAAATTATCTTATTTTTATTAGTGTGTGGTGCATTGGTAGCAACACTTTCCCACCTTGCCACGAATTATTTATTTATTTATATATGTATAAAATATGTGTATTATTCTTGTAGTAAATTTGACTATTATTATTGTTGGCCTAATCATGTTCCTAACGATTGAATTTAAAAAAAATTAATTTTAAAAAAATTATTTATAATCCGAAATCTTTTTTAAAAAAGTCAAAGGATTTCAATTTTTTTATTAAATAGTAAATCGTTGTGATTCGCTAGAGGCATAATTAAACAAAAAAATATTAATTATATAGATCAACATAAATTCGTTAATTAAATATTCTAAAAATAATCATCATTGAAACGAAATGCAAAGAATGTTGCAAATTTTTATTTTTAATTTAATGTCTCTAACAATGTGCACAATATTATTAAGCATATAAAGTGGAAAAGTAGCTTACTTTATTATGACTAAACCCCTTCCGAATATCGATTAATTACATAGTGTAGAACATCAAATTTCATATTTTAGTCAAGAACAAGATAAAGATTTGACATTTAAGTATGTTTGACATGTCATACCAATTTTACTCTAAATTTAATGATATAAAAATTCTCAACATATTTCATAATATAATGCAAATATTAAACACATAAACTTGAGCAACTTTATAATATTAGATTCACATCTTACATATATTTATAAAATCAAACCATACAATGAAGATAAAGTGTTACCTTTTGTGAAAATTAATTCAGAAGGAGAAAGGACCACAAACTCAGAACCACGAAAACAGACCTTGAACTCAACTTTTTATTGTATTGTATTTTTTCTTTTTATTTTTGGTCTCGTCCGAGATTTCCCCCCCATATATTTGGTGTTGTGGGTATTGGAGTAGTATTGAAATAATGTAAATGTATATATGTTGTTGAATTGAAAATGGTGAAACTTATTTTTTGTTCTTTCTTTGGAAGGTTGTTTTTTCGTTTGTTTTCTCGTGTGCGTGTTGCTGCTGTTTTCTCTTTTAGTGTCTATTCTCCTTCTTCTTTTTTGCAGATGGGTTATAGTAAATGTAGTATGTATATGTTTAGGGTGTGTGTGTCGTGGGTGTAGTAGTAGTAGTGGTGCCTGCTGATCTATGACCACCATCTACGGAGTGTCAATGGACCTACGGTCCATTGATCACCTCCGTAGATGCCCTTTTCTGGATTTCTTTCAGCTGTCTCTTTACTTCCGCGCTTGAACATCTTTCCTGCAAAATATGATAAAAACACATAAAAACCAATACAAAAAGGCCCTAGACATAAACAACTTGTAAGTGAAATGTATTAGAAATACCGTAAACTCACGGTATATCAGTGGTGAGAGAGTTGTGAGGTGAGGGGGGAAAGTGGGAAGTAAATGGGTAGTTTAGGTTAGTTAATTTTTTTTAAAGTAAATATATGTATAACAATTATAATAATAAAAATATAAGCTAATAAAATTATAAGAATTAAGTGAATAGCTACTTAAGAAATACTAACTCATTATTAAATCTAATTTAAAAGAAAACATATATTTTTTGTAACTTTTCATTTCTTTTTAAACAATTGAAAATAAAACATACCTTAAAGTGTGACTCTATTTTTTGTAGTTTTCAAATCATTTAAAATTAACTTAATAATAATAAGATAAAAGTCAAAATATTTAATTTAGATTTATAAAATATTTAAGCTATAAAAATGGTGTAAAATTGAAGTTCGGTCAAAAATTACGTGTCTACATTGACACTTTGACTCGCCCACTAGACTACAGATGATAAGGAGTTACTACGATGTGACGAACACCATACATCTAAAGCAACACCTTGAATAATCTATTACAAAAGTGATAACCTCCATTGATCTTAGGCATATGTATATGCCAAAGTCGTCGATATATGCCCATTATGAGATTTAATTGAAGAATAATCTTGAGTCTATTAGGTTGATTTTGTGTAACTTGTGATGATAGTGCACTAAAACACATGATTAGTTGTTTCACGAACACTCAAGGAGATGCAAGGGCGTGCAAAAAATAAACCAAGTATGGAAGCACCTAGGTGTGGGGCTCTGATAAGCTCGGCGCGCCAAGGAATGAACTATAGAGTCCTTGGCATGGTGCACTGATAGACGCAACGCACTAAGGTCAGAACTGAGAGTCCTTGGCCTGACACACTGATAGACGCAACGCGCCAATGCCAGAACTTCAGAGTCCTTGGCTAAGCACACTGATGGGTGGAGCGCGCCATAGGGGAAACTTCATAGCAGTTTTCCAGGCGCAATCGCGCCAGCTCTTGTCTGACTTTTCCCGCAAAAATTATATTAAATAGGATTCCTAGTTGAAGTAGAATTTGACCTTAGTTTTCCCAACTTCTATAAATAGACCCCTAGGGCTATTTTGTTGGGGGTTCGACAATATTTTGGTGTGCTAGAGCAAGATTCGACTTGTGTAATAGGTTTCACTTTTCTAACTCTTCTTATTTTTGGAAATCGCATGAACAATTGTATTTTGTGATTTTCAAATATTATGAGTGGCTAAACGCCCTAGTTCTAGGGTTGTAGCTACGAATTGAATATTGATTATTTAAGGCTTTTTGAATGAATTATTGGTTATCATTATAAGTTACTTCTATATTCTTGCTTTAGTATGTTATGCTTGATCACCATAAGATAAATATATTGTCTTTTTTTAAAATCAAGAGAGGAGAGAGAGGAGATAGACCAGAAAATATAATAAGCTCGATCATCCATTGAGTTGATGTGTGTTCAGGAGTGACGCCCGAACGAACAACTTGCTTGGTTACGAAATATGATGAATTATAAATGCTCGTTAGTTAGGCCTGTCTATTCCCGCTCAACGATGTAGTTAGAACAACTAATTGGAGTAGGCGACTAGAGTTCGAGAGACCCGACTCATACAATTAACCCTGTAAACTAGTAAGTTGATAATTGAAATTAGTTCTTTGCCTAAGATATGATACATGAAATCCAATACATGCTGCAAGCTTGAAATTGTCTTTTACTTGCTTGAAACATCACTTTAAAGTCGTTCACATTTAGTTAATTTTATTTAATGCACAATTTAGAATAGTATTTAATAATCATCGCACTCTTTTTAAACGGTTACTCTTGTTTAGTTGTGGAATTAAGTTGCTAAATATAAGTCGATCACAAGTCCCTTGGGAATGAAAACTCGTTTCTAAAAGAAACTATATTACTTGAGCAACCATGTACACTTTGATTAACGTTTCAAAGACACTTCATCCAATTCTAAGTGTCAACGATCGCTAGTCAGTATAATAACCAAACTAGATGAGTTGGGGTCGATCCCACAGAGCATAGCTTTTCCTTCAAATTCAATTATAAAAGCTTGACAACAAACTCTTCAACTGAACACTTACTGTTTTTTGGTTTAAACTTCAAATTTAAGGTTATAATTATCAATCCAATTCAACACTTAACACGAAACGATCAAATAGTGAGGTAACACTTGGGCAATTGACCAACCAATTATTGAATTCAACTTAGTGGATGAACATTGATGCTCACAATGGGATACGTTGTCGTGGGTAGGTAGGACTATATGTAAAGTAATTTTCTCTCGAACAATTACCTTATCTTTGTTGAATTATCTCGAACTTCAACACTAGACAAAAGATACCCAACCCTCATCCTCATCAAATCCACTATCTCGAGCTAGATACAAAGGATAGATTCCATGTTTCACTCTCTCAAGCTGAAATCATAGATACCCACTACTAAGGATGCAAAACTTGCGACTTTGGCTCTGCACTTCTCTCTCGAGCAAACACAAAACAGTGAAGTAGATATACTAATCATGCAAGACGAACTCAAAACACAACGGTAATTCAAACCCACTTAAAATTAACACCATTATTTGCAAATCAACGACACTCACTGACTAAAACTCAATAATTAGTCACATAGTCAAAACCCCAAGAAGAGGATTTTAGCCAATCATATTAAAAAGAGGGAAATCAACATCCATCATGTCTTCCATAGATGGGTACAAATGAAAATTGAAAGTTAAAAATCAACTAAAAATCTCCTCTATTACAAAATTTCCAAGAAAGTCTTGCTAAAATCACTAGGAAATCGCCTCTAGCAGTGTTCTTCCTCTCAATCTTTTGTTCCTTACGTTTCTGAATGCTTTCTCTCTCTAGAAAAACTCAATCTAAACAAGTCTTATGTGTGATTATTTAAGACCAATTGGTGAGGTAAGTTGGGTTTCACCGACAGTTCGCCGACTCACCGATTGTCCTTCCTCTCTTCTATATTTTTCACTTCTTTTTGGTCCAGCTACTGTAATTTTAGGTGATCAAATCAGGATCGCCGGATGATTCCGTGAGTCGCCCTTTCTCCTTTCATCTCCCCCAGCAGCACTTGTTTGGATCTCCATCAGCAGTTTTTTTGACCTGGTCATCCCTTGCCGAAGCAATCGTCGACACGCTGAGTTGAACTTCTGCTCTCCGAAAGTAACCCTAGTTCAGCTCCAGCATTTTGTAACTTTAGGTGGTAGAGTGGCAACTTGGCAATCACCAGGTCTTAATTTCTTGATTCCTTTAGCTCGCTTCATTCCTTTTTGCACATTACTGTCCATGCTTTGTTCCTAAATCCAAATACCTGGAAATCAAGGATTTTACATCAGTTATTGGCACAAAATAAGCATTTGACGACACTAAGCCTATACAAATAATGCCCTAAATGAGTCCAAATCGTGGACTCATCAACACCCCCAACTTAAACTTTTGCTTGTCCTCAGGCAAAACTCAAGTTCGACAGTTCAAAAAGGATGTCTCGAACAGTACTACACAAGAGTCGATCAGGAATTCACACAAAAATACTCAACTTACTCATGCATGGATCAATTGCGCACTCAAAGATTCAAATTGTGACTTACTCAAGATCACAAAGGTCTTTTCAAGGCTTGTAACGGGGTTGAGTGCAAGGGTATGGTCATTTCGGTTCAGTTACTTCTATCCTCAGTCGGCGGAGATGCATAAGGTCACCAAGCAGGTGGGCAACTGACATAGTGTACTTGGAACATCACTGAACAATCACCGAGTTACGCTGCTAGCGCTGACGTAGAAAGGGGGGGAAATCCGGTCACCTAAGCACATCGGCAATTCGCCGAGTGATACAGGTTTCTCGCCGAATATTCCAGAATCTCAGCCCTTTCTTTGCAATCCATAAGGCGGGCTAAGTCGTACTCACCGAACGGCTTCAACAATTCATTGATAGCATATTCTTCTCGCACAATATCATGTACCTACAAAATCAACACACATTATTTAAAACACTAATACTTGGGTTGCCTTCCAAGAAGCACCTTATTTAACATCATGGCACGATAGGGAAATGCACTCAAGCATCTTCTAGGTACACCACCTCAATTAGAGAGATTTATTGGCATTCGCCAAAGTATAACTTCAAATGTTGCCCATTTACCTTAAATGCATGTCATTCTTGACCTTCAACTTCGATGGCACCATTCGTGACACTAGTGTCACTGTAAATGGTCCTGACCATTTGGACTTGAGCTTTCGTGGAAAGAGTCAAAGTCGAGAGTTGTATAGTAACACCCAATCTCCCACTCTGAACTTCCTCCTATTGATTTTAGCATCATGCCATTTCTTCATATTTTCCTTGTAAAGGGATGAGCTTTCATAAGCTTTGAACCTGAATTCGTCCAACTCGTTTAACTTCTCTATTCTCTCTTTTGAAGCATTTGTCCATTCCAGATTTAGAGCCTTCAATGCCCACAATGCTTTGTGTTCCAATTCAACAGGTAGATAGAAAGACTTACCAAAAACTAGTTGATATGCAGACATACCGATTGGTGTTTTGTACGCGGTAAGATACGCCCATAGTGCATCATCAAGATTTCGAGACCAATCAGTCCTATTAGCATTCACTGTCGTGGCCAAGATGCTCTTAATCTCTCGGTTTGACACTTCAATTTGGCCGCTTGTTTGGGGATGATACAGAGTTGCTACTTTGTGTTTCACTCCATACTTACTCAATCCGACAGAGAACCACTTATTGCAAAAGTGGCATCCACCATCACTAATGATAGCTCGAGGAGTACCAAATCTAGAAAAGATGTAGCATTTCAGGAATTGAACCACAATTTTCCCTTCATTGTTTAGAATTGAAACTGCTTCCACCCATTTAGAAACATAATCTACGGCCACCAAGATATACTTATTGCCAAACGAACTCACAAATGGACCTATGAAATCTATTCCCCAAACATCAAATAGTTCAACTTCTAAAATAGGGGTAAGAGGTAACTCGTATCTTTTGGACACTCCACCTTGCTTTTGACAGTGAGTTCACTTCTTAACAAATTCATGTGCATCCTTGTAGAGGGATGGCCAATAGTAGCCAGTTCAGTAGTTGTGCGCACACCACTATGATGACCCCCAACCGGTGAAGCATCACAAACATGGAGAATATCTATGGTTTCTTCTTTCGGAACATACCATCTAATGATATGGTCTGCACACTCTCTAAATAAATATGGTTCATCCCAAAAGTACTTCTTAACATTGAACATGAACCTCTTTTGTTGGTAGAAGTTCATTTCATCCGTCATTAATCCAAACACTACGTAATTGGCAAAATCAGCATACCAAGGAGGTTGTTTGAGAGTTACCGCGAACATTTGTTCATCGAGAAAATAATCATTTATGTCCATCTCAAGCTCATCGTTCTCCTTGCCTTCTAATTTTGATAAGTGGTCCGCCACCTGATTTTCAAAACCTCTCCAATATTTGACCTCAAAGTTGAATTCCTACAATAGTAGCACCCACCTTATCAATCTTGGCTTGGCATCCTTCTTTGCCATTAGGTAACATAGTGCAGCATGATCAGTGTGAACAACCACTTTAGTAACTAGCACGTATGCCCAGAATTTCTCAAACGCATGGACTACCGCAAGCAACTCTTGTTCACTAACGGTATCGTTACGTTGAGCACTGTTTATAGTCTTGCTCGCATAATAAATTGGGTGAAATAGTTTGTTGCATTTTTGCCCCAACACAATACCCAATGCCGTTCCACTTGCATCACATATTACTTCGAAAGATTCTAACCAATCAGGACTAATGATGACCGAGGTGGATACCAATTTCTCTTTCAAACACCTGAAAGCCACCATACAAGCATCATCAAATTGGAATTTCACCTCTGTCTCTAAGATTTTACATAGAGGATGTGCAATCTTTGAGAAGTCTTTGATGAACCTCCGCTAAAAACTGGCATGTCCCAAGAAACTACGAACCCCCTTTATCGAAATTGGTGGTGGTAATTTCTCAATCACTTTAATCCTCGATTTATTAACCTCCAGCCCCTGTTGTGACACTTTGTGACCAAGCATTATACCTTCTTTAACCATGAAGTGATATTTTTCCCAATTGAGGACCAAGTTTGTCTCCACACATCTTTGGAGAACTTGTCTCAAGTGCTCTAAACACGCCTCGAAGGTGTCACCCACAACCGAGAAGTCATCCATAAATACCTCAATTGAATCCTCCACCAAGTCCGAAAAAATAGATAGCATGCAATGTTGGAATGTTGCCGGAGCATTGCATAACCCGAATGGCATCCTCTTAAAGGCAAAAGTCCCATAAGGCATGTGAAGGTGGTTTTCTCTTAGTATTCTGAAGTAATGGAGATTTGGTTGTAACCGGAATACTAATCCAAAAAGCAATACCAACCTCTCTCTGAGAGTTGATCAATCATTTGATCTATGAAAGGCATGGTGAAGTGACCTTTTTCAGTCCACGAATTTAACTTTCGGTAATCCATGCATACTCTCCATCCGGTCACCGGTCTCATAGATACAAGATCCCTTTTTTTCATTTGGGACCACTGTGATACCTCCTTTTTCGGTACACATTGTACCGGGCTTACCCATTTGCTATCTGCAATAGGGTAGATCACACCTACGTCTAACCAATTTATTATCTCCTTTTTCACTACCTCTTGCATTGGTGGGTTCAATCTCCACTGATGTTCAACGCTCGGTTTACACTCACTATCAAGCTGAATTTTGTGAGTGCAAATACCAGGAGAAATGCCTACTATGTCAGCGATCGTCCAACCTATAGCTTTGATATGCCTTCTCAACACCTCAAGGAGCAATTTTATCTGACATTCAAGCAAATCAGCTGCAATGATTACCGGTAAGGTGTTGTTTGCTCCCAAGAAGGCATATCGGAGATGAGAGGGAAGTACTTTCAACTCCAAATTTGGTGGTTCCTCTGTTGATGGCTTTGCGGGAGGACTCTCTCAATTATTTAGATCAATATCCAACTTCAATGGAGTCATTGAATACCCCCCCCCCAAGCCTGAAAGAGCAGCTACTACCTCTTCATAGCCTTGAATTTCGAATTCATCATAGTTAGCATGCACAACTTCAAGTGGTTCACTTATACACATCAAATGGCTAACACTAGCCACCGCCTCATCAATAACATCAACAGTGGAAACCACGTGATCATCACTTGGGTGTTTCATTGACTTACAAACATTGAAGGTAACTTCATCATCATTCACCCTGAAACTTCAATTCTCCACTTTCAACATCCACCAATGCTCTTCCGGTTGCTAAGGATGGTCTTCACAAAATGATGGGAATTTTAGCATCTATTTCACAATCGAGAATGATAAAATCAGCCGGGAAAATGAATTGGTCAACCTTTACCAAGATGTCATATAGTATCCCCATGGGATGTTTAATTGATCGGTCAGCCATCAAGAGTCTCATTGTTGTGGCTTTCGGTTCCCCCAACCCAAGTTGTTTATAAATCACTTATGGCATTAGGTTGATGCTTGCTCCCAAATCGCATAGGGCTTTAGCAAATTGGAGCATGCCAATAGTGCAAGGGATGGTAAACGCTTGGGATCTTCTCTCTATTTGATAAGCTCCTTAGTCATAATTGCACTACAACTATGAGAAACTTCAATTGTCTCAAAATCCAAGCTCATTTTCTTTGTGACTAACTCATTCATAAACTTGGCATAACCCGGCATTTCCAACAATGCTTATACAAATGGGAGATTAATTGATAATGTCTTGAACACTGATAAAAACTTCTTGAATTTCTTATCCTCATTCTTCTTTTTTAGACGTTGGGGAAATAGTGGAGATATTTTGGGTAAAGGTTGCATAACTTTTGGGATCAGAATATGTTGCTCCATTTCTCTCTGTGGTTCTTTGGCAATGCTTTGATGGATAGGTGTCTCTTCTTCCTCCATGCCTTTATCTTCTTCATGGTTTTGAGCTTCTTCATTGCCCGTCACATTACTTATTGCTCTCTTCTCAGTATGAGTAACCACAGTGAACCCTCTATCGTCATCTTCCATTGTCATCTTTGGTTACAATTATGCTGAAAGTAAACTCAACTGACCTTCAAGTATCTTGATTGCATCTACATGAGAGTTCACTTTACTGTTCAATGATGAAAAGTCATCTTTCATCCCCTTCAACAAATCATCCGAACCTTCAACTTTATCAAGTATGTGTGACAACAAAGTATTCACCCGGGGACTACTTGCACTCCCTTTTGATTTTGGGCTCTCACTCGAGTGAGTGTGGTTCTCTTCATGGTCATCTTCCCTTCTCCAAAACTTACTTTGCTCAGCCTAATCTTAATTGTTTTTCATTTTCTCTTCCCCCTTGTGATAGGTCCAAACTTGATTCCCACCTAGCTATAAATAGCGTGGGTGGAAATCCTCCTCGTATCTCTTGGAGTTCCAACCTTGATTCTCCCCCGGCTTTGAATAACCTGAGGAAGAACCCTCCTTCAACTCTAAATACTCCACTTATCCCCTTTGGTTTTTTCTGAATTCTTCATCATATGCTCTTGTAAAAGCTCCATTTGGGTCAACATTTTCTTGATGTTTGATGCCCTTTCTCTTTCCTTATCAAGTTGTTCTTGCGTCATACTAAAACAAAAAGGAGAGACTTGATCCTCATGAGTGAACCAAGCTTGATTTATTTTTGTCATGTCGTCAAGAAGGAATGAAGCCCCCTCAAATAATTGTAACAATATTCCCCCTCATACAAATTGATCAGCCACTCATTTATTAACCGAATCAAGACTCCAGTAAAAATATTGGAGTAGAAAATAATTTGGTAGGCCATGAGTTGGGCATTTAAGTAAGATTTTATTAAACCTCACCCATGTTTCATGGATGGGTTCTCCCCCCCATCTCTTGAAACCTTGAATATCATCTCTAAATGTCGTTATCCTTGATGGAGGAAAGAACCTTGTATTGAATGCTATAATCAGCTCCTCCCATGATGTGATGAAATTGTTTGGTAACTCGGCTAACCACTTGTTAGCCTCACCGTTAAGGCTAGTGGAAATAACCGAAGCCAAATTGACTCTTGTGACACATTCTTAAATGAAAATGGGTTGCACACCTCTGTAAAATTTAATACATGCTCATGCGGGTCTTCGTGCTCTGGCCCTCCATATAGTCCCCTCATTTAGAGGAGGTGAAGGGTTGTGCTAGTGACTTCAAATATTGCATTCCCATCAGCTTGTGGTATGCAAATTGCACCCATTTCACCTGCATGAGATGGGTTGTAAACACTATTTATATCATAGATGTCGTCCCAATGACCTGCTTGACTACCATTCACCTCTTCTTCACTCATTTTTACTTCTATGTAGCCCAACCAACACTACACAATGCATCCTAAGCCAACAAATTCACAAATAAAATCTCCAATCAAAGAATTCTAAGTAACGCTACTCCCCGGCAGCGGTGCCAATTTGATTAACGTTTCAAAGACACTTCATCCAATTGTAAGTGTCAACGATCGCTAGTCAGTATAATAACTCAACTAAATGAGTTGGGGTCGATCCCACAGAGAGTAGCTTTTCCTTCTAATTCAATTATAGAAGATTGACAACAAACTCTTCAACTGAACACTTACTGCACCTTTTTGGTTTAAACTTCAAAATTCTTGTTATAATTATTAATCCAATTCAACACTTAACACGAAACGATCAAATAGTGAGGTAAAACTTGGGGAATTGACCAACCAATTATTGAATAAACTTAGTGGATGAACATTGATGCTCACAATGGGATAAGTTGTCGTGGGTAGGTAGGACTATATGTAAAGTAATTTTCTCTCGAACAAATACCTTATATTTGTCAAATTCTCTCGAACTTCTACACAAAATGAAAGGTACCCTGCCCTCGTCATCATCAAATCCACTCTCTCAAGCTAGATACAAAGGATAGATGCCATGTTTTACTCTCTCAAGCAGAAATCATGGATACCTACTACTAAGGATATTGAACTTGCGACTTTGGCGCTGCACTTCTCTCTCGAGCAAGCACAAAACACTAAACTTGATACACTAATCATGCAAAACGACCTCAAAACAAAGCAACAAATCAGACCCATTTCAAATTAACACCATTATTTGAAAATCAACGACACCCACTGACTAAAACTGAACAATTAGTCACATTGTCAAAACCCCAAGAAGAGGGTTTTAGCCAATCATATTAAAAAGAGGGAAATCAACATCTATCATGTCTTCCATAGTTGGGTACAAATGAAAATTGAAAGTTAAATATCAACTAAAAATCTCCTCTATTACAAAATTTCCAAGAAAGTCATGCTAAACTCACTAGGAAATCGCCTCTAGCCGTGTTCTTTCTCTTAATGTTTTGTTCCTTACATTTCTGAATGCTTTCTCTCTCTAGCAAAAATCAATTTAAACAAGTCTGATGTGTGACTGTTTAAGACCAATCGGTGAGGTAAGTCGGGTGATTGTCCTTCCTCTCGCCTTCATTTTTCACTTCTTCTTGGTCCAGCTACTATAATTGTAGGCGATCCAGATCGGGAACACCAAATGATTCCGTGAGTCACCCTTTCTCCTTTCATCTCGCCCATCAGCACTTTTGGTGACCTGGTCATCCATCGCCAAAGCAATCGGCGACACGCCGAGTGGAACTTTTTCTCACCAAAATTACCCCCAGTTCAGCTCCTCCATTCTATAACTTTAGGCGGTAGAGTGGCAACTTGGCGATTCGCCGAGTGGCATTAGCGATCACCACGTCTTCATTTCTTTATTCCTTTAGTTCGCTTCATTCCTTTTTGCACATTAGTGTCCATGCTTTGTTCCTAAATCCAAATACTTGGAAATCAAGGATTTTACATCAGTTATTGGTACAAAATAAGCATTTGAGGACACTAAATCTATCCAAATAAAGCCTTAAATGAGTCCAAATCTTGGACTCATCACACTTGCGTGTATATTGGGGAGCAACAAATTTTTGGCACCGCTGCCGTGGACTTAGAGTGGTTATACTTTTTTTTTCTGTTTATTTATTTTGATACATATTTTTCTACGAATTAATACTTTCTTGGGATGAACGGGAATGAGGATTATTCATGTGTGGTAAGGCCTTGTCCTTATTGCAAAGGAGCTCACTTTTGGCAATAATGTAATTATATTCCCGAGGAGAATTGTGTGCACCATCTCTGTCCTGTCAATTTTGTAGGGGGTTGTGGGTCGGTTGTACCATGTGTTACTACCCTACTCCAAAACCCGCTCATGGTGATGCTAAATATCTTTATTCTTTGATAGTATGGAATATTGCAGGAAATTAATAGAGGAATATGAAGAGCGCCATAGGAGAATCATATATCTGATGTTACACCTTATAGATAGAAAAATGAAGCACTTTCAAGATGTTGATATATTTTTCTTGCATGCTCAGAACTTAAGCAACGAATTGAATGCAAAGGTTGTTGCGTTTGACACTCAACAATCCAACCATGAGTTTTGTGATACTCAAAAGGAACTCAGAAGTCAAATTGAGGATCTAAAATGGGAGGAGATGCAATGCAATCAGACTTTTCTTGAAGATGCCACATTTGAGAAAGAGTATAAAAGTGAGAATGTTGGTGTAGGTTTGGAAGAGGGACGACCCCATTCAATTACTTTTCAACATTATGCTTAGATGTTGATGTATCATTCGAGTCATCTGAACTAATGGAGAATTGTATAGATGAGGAACAAGACCCCTACATTTTAAAGTTTTTTAGTCCACGTAGACAAAATGACATTTCTCGACTAAGGGCCAAGAAGTGCAAGACGCGACATATATTACTTGGTTCCTTTATCTTTATTCCACCTCCCCTTGAGAGGAGCAGAAAAATAGATGCAAAGTTAAAGGTACAATTCATAAGTTAAAAGTGGAAAGAAAAGTAGTGAATTTACTTATGTGGTGACGCGACGTTGAATTAGGCGCTTATTGGGAGGCAACCAAATTAGTAGTGTAACTTCTTATTTTATTTTATTTTTATTAGTGTCACTTTTTTTCTTTTAGTGTTGTTTTTACAGGTTTTGGAGAAGTCCGAGTATCCAAAAATTGGAGCTAAGGAGTACATTTGATTTTAAGTGTGAGGTGACGACCCTTGATGAAAAAATTAAGAGAAACATGCTACTAGCTAGGCCTAAAGGCCTCAGGGAGTTTTTTTAACCCTTGTTTAAATTTTATTTGATGTTTTGGGGACATATCATCTTTTTAAGTGTGAGGTGGAGGAATGAATTCCTAGTGTTTACTGTTTTATTGAGTCTTTTATTTTTTTAAGATGGGTTCCTTGGCTTTTGTTTTCGGTTCTTTTCTTGAGGATATTCCCTTTGAACTGAGTGTCTTTTATTTTTTTAGGAATAAGTTTTCCTTTAATTTTTTTGAGAGAAAAGAAAAAACCCTTTTAAGTGGTGTGATACTTTCTATTTAGGGCTAATTTTTGAGTAGTACTTTCTTGTGAATGCTTGATTGATAACGAAATTGCAGACTCTTTGACACCTAAGCTCATGGTTGTGACTTTGTATATCACTTATTTTATTTTGTAGTTTGTTATGATCATGTCTCTCTTAGAAGTGGAACTGATCCATCATGATTGATACTTGTGTCATGTGTGGTGAGATTTTGTTTATTTCGTCTTTTGCATCATAGTCTAGAACATGTCCTTCATGTTATTGAAGCGAAATAAAAAGTGTTGTTTTGTTTAGGAGATGATAATAGGCTTTCTTTGATTTGTCTTGTAAATTTTAGTATTTTCAGAAATTATATCACTAGTTAGCCCTTTTGAGCCTGTAGCCTTTTGTTGGTAGCCATTTTTTGCCCTTAACTCTTTTGCTGAATCCCTAGTTTTTGCACCTTGTTTCCTTGATCATTATAGCATAAACTTATTATAATTATCAACTCTGAGAAAAAATGAGATTAAGTGAAAAGGTAATCAATGATAGCTACAAAGTACTTAAAAAGCCCTCTTTGAAAAAATATGATAAAAAAAAAGAGAAGAACAAAAGAATGTGACATGTGAAAAAAAATAATTGAAGCATTCTTGAGATGATGAGAATTACTTGTGAAATAATTGTTGAATAGATGATTGAAAATAAAGAAAAGAAAATAATGGGTGATGAAGTCAAAAATTGCTAAGTGCATAAGGAAGTGTATGTCACTATTATATAGTTTTCCTACCCATCCCCTAGCCTACATTACAGCACGTTAAATCCTATTTGATTATATTCAAGCATATGCTTAATTAGTGGAGATGTACATAATGGGCAAGCCTATGGTTCTTTGTGCATACATGTCAATTTTATTTCTGAGTGTGAGTTGTTCTTTGATGCAAAGTCCTTAATTTATATTCAATCTTTTGAATTGAGTGTGTGGGTTATTTCTTCTTGTGAGGGCACTTGTTTCAAGATAGATAAGTGATTTAATTAGCTTTATTTGATGAGAATAGGTGAGCAAACTTAAATTTGATGAGTTTAAAGTCCCTCCTTGAGGTTAGGAGATTAGAGGTTTGTTGTTTATTTGGATGATTTGCATAATGATTGAGAAGTCTACTTTATATTTTGAAATAGTTATATGGCCTAATTGTTTGTATTAACCAAAGTGATGACATTGCTAGTATGATTTTTTGAGATGAGCTTTAATGTTTGCTCGAGGACGAACAAAAGTGTAAGTGTGGGGTGTTGATGTGAGGAAAAAAATATATATTTTTAATTATTATTTGCCTCACATTTATTATTTATATTTTTCCCTTTTGAGCATTAATTTTATGAAATCTACTTAATAGTGTATTATTTTGTAAGAATAAATTGGTGCAGAGTTGAAGAAGTTTGGAGCTAAAACGAATTAAATATGAAAGGTTAAAGAAAGAAATCAAACAGAGAACTTAATAGATTAAATTTAATATAATAATGTATAAGAAATAAACTGCAGATTGGAATTTTGCAAATTTGCAAATTGCTGCCACGTGTCATGTTGCAGTGAGACGCAGTGGTTACACAGAATACGCGTATAACGCGGAATCCAATTCCATAATGTCTTTTTTTGGTCTGGAGCATCAAAAAAATAAATCGTCATAATCTCTAACTCTTGAGAAGTTTAATATATGAAAAAATATATTCAGAAACATATATCTACATCACAAGAGAATTGATAACAAAAACAAATCACTTTAGACTACAATAAAAATTAAACTAATACAAACTTTTCCTGGCGTTATTACAAGTGATATGAATTTTTCTTTGTCAAAAATACTGAAATATTGAGAAATAGAAAATAAGTAAAACAAAAGGGCAATGTTTATATAGTAATAACTATTTTGAAGCAAACTTCCTGACAATCTAAATTATATAAATAAAATTGATAAATAAGGTCATATTCTTTTTGTCTTGGGCATCAAAAAAATAAATCGTGATAATTCTCTAACTCTTGAGAAGTTTATCAATTTTGGAAAAAGATATTCAAAATCACATATCTACATCACAAGAGAAATTGTTATAAAAACAAATGAATTTAGAAAACAATAAAAATTAAACTAATACAAACTTCTATTGGCATTATTACAAGTCATATAAGCTTTTCTTTGTCCAAAATACCTAAATATTAAGAAATAGTAAATCAGTAAAACAAAAGGGAAATGTTTATATAGTAATAACTATTTTGAAGCAAACTTCCTAACAATCTAAATCAAATAAGTAGCATTGATAAATAAAGTCTTTCTTTTGTCTTGAGCATCAAAAAAATAAATCGTGATAATTCTCTTATTCTTGAGAAGTTGAATAATATTTTAAAAAGTTATTCAGAAGCATATATCTACATTACAAGATAAGTTGTTAACAATAACAATGAATTTAGACTACATCATGTTAACTTCATATATTGGAACGGTAACACCCCAAAAGTTGTAAACTAAACTAGATCCAAGAGCTAGGGTCCTAGAGTGTGATGTTGAGAATTTTAATCGTAGTTGCGACCTTATGTGCTTAGAATGAGGAGTTTAGTGGTTTAACATCTAGGTATGCATTAGACCTAGTAGCCTATATGGCCTTTAAGAGGTTGGTGGTGCAAGGGAAGGGCGACCACCAAGGCAAAATGCCAAGCCTAAGCCAAAGGGCCAAGGCTGCCCAACCTTGGCAGCCACTGCCTAAGAGTTCACGACCACTAATTAAGCATGATTGAATAGAATCAAATAGTGACTTACACTTCCTTAAGCACTTTGCAATTTTAGACTTTATCACCCATTATTTTCTTCACTTTATTTTCAACCCTCTCTTCAACAATTATTTCACAAGTAATGTTCATCTCAAAAATGATTCAATCTTTTCCTTGTTTTTTTTTTTTTAGCTAAGTTTTCCTTCATAATAGTCACCCTCAACTTACGTATTTTACATGCGTTAAGGTGCACGATATCCTTGGAAGGACCAGGGCCATCATCAAGGTAACTTCTTTTTTTTTTTCATGTCACATTTTTTTTTCACATTCTTTCAAAGAGGGCTTTTAAGCACTTTGTAGCTATCATTGATTACCTTTTCACTCAACCATCCCTTTTTCTCATAATTAGAATTATGTCTATGCTATAATTCTCA
Source organism: Solanum chiquidenum (assembly GCA_029582725.1). Taxonomy (NCBI): domain Eukaryota; kingdom Viridiplantae; phylum Streptophyta; class Magnoliopsida; order Solanales; family Solanaceae; genus Solanum; species Solanum chiquidenum. Next base: position 20,100 of record JAJOOS010016662.1, read on the forward strand.
AACAAGCAAGGTGCAAAAACTAGGGATTCAACAAAATAGTCAAGGGGAAAATATGGCTACCAACAAAAGGCTACAAGCTCAAAAGGTCTAACTAGTGATAAAATATCTTAAAAGGCTAACATTTACCAGACAAATCAAAGAAAGTCTATTATCATCTCCTAAACAAAGCAACACTTTTATTTCGCTTCAATAATATGCAGGGCAAGTTCTAGACTAAGATGTAAAACATGGAATAAACAAAATCTCACCACACATGGCACAAGTCTCAATCAAGATGGATCAATTCCACTTCTAAGAGAGACAGGATCATAACAAACTACAAAATAAAATAAGCTATTTACAAAGTCACAACCATGAGCTTATATGTCAAAGAGTCTGCATTTTTTTTAATCAAACATTCACAAGAAAGTACTTCTCAAGATTAGGCCCAAATAGTAAGTATCACATAACTCAAAAGGATCTTTTCTTTTCTCTCCAAAAAAAAATTAAAACAAAAATAAAATTTATTCCTAAAAAATAAAAGACACTCAGTTCAAAGGGACTATCCTCAGGAAAAGAACCGAAAACAAAAGCCAAGGAACCCATCCTAATAAAAAAAGACTCAATAAAACAGTAAAAACTAGGAATTTATTTCTCCACCCCACACTTAAAAAGATGTTATGTCCCCAAAACATTAAATAAAATTTAAAACAAGGGTTAGGAAAACTCCCTGAGGCCTTATCACCTAGCTAGTAGCATGTCCTCTTTAGTTTAATCAAGGGTCGAACGCACCCAACACTTAAACTCAAACATGCTCCTTCGTTTTTGTTTTGTTTTTTTTGGGTACTCAGACTTACCCTAATCTGCCATCAAAAAAAAAAGTGATACTAATAGAATAAAAAAAAAAAAAAAATAAGAAGTTACACTACTAATTGGGTTGCCTCCCAATAAGCGCTTAATTTAACGTCGCGGCACGACACCATTAATTTTACTAGTTTTCCTTCCACTTTGAAGATATGAATTGCACCCCCAATTTTGAATCAATTTTTCTATTATGCTCAAGGGGTGGTGGTACAAAAATAAAGGTCTCATGCAATATATATCGCATTATGCACTTCTTGGATCCTAAGTGAGAAATGTAATTCTCCGATATTGGAACAATAAATTCAAGAAAATATACACAATTTTCCTCCTCCATATACTCTTCTATAGGCTCAGATGGCTCGATTAATTTCTCATCATTTAAACATAATGTGGAAAAATGATTGGAATGAGGTCCAATGCGCCCTAACTTGTGAATTATTTTATTATTTACACCCTCATATTTACACATACTAGAGTTTTTAAAAATAATATTATCTACTTCATTACATAACTCTAGTGCACTCTTCTCAACAATGACAACATCAATAAAAGTATGACCAAGCAATTGGCCTTCAACCTTTAGCTCTTCAAGTTGACTTATGAGTATTTTTTCTTACTCACACATATTATTACTAAATTGTTGGGTGTCATATGATTTAATCTTTTCACTCAACTCAAAATTTACTTTCTCGAGACCCCAATAATAGGTATCTTCATGAATCATGCACTTAAATATTAATTTATAGCACAGTATCAATAAATCTTGCATGTCCCCATACAACTTATCTAGTTGATAAAAAAAAATTAATTTATACTAACCCATAAAATCAGAAGGGCAAGAATTGCAAGAACACTTATCACTACATACTTTTTCAGATGACATCTCAATAAGAGTAAAAGAAATATGATAATAAAAAAAAAAATTAAAACTAATCCTAAGATACAAACAAGGACTACAAGTCAAAATAAATACTAAAGACAATTTCTAAGCCACATTCCCCGGCAGCAGCGCCATTTTTTATAACGTTCAAATATGCTTCTTGAAAAGAAATATAAACGATCGTATGCAATATATTTACCCAACTATGAGTCGGGGTCGATCCCACAGAGAATATGGAAGAATATTGTCAATAGCAAATATTTAACTCGATAGTCGTTATATAAAAATGGGGGGATT
>JAJOOS010016663.1:0-33054 GCA_029582725.1 Solanum chiquidenum
TGCACTTCTTTCAGCTGTCTCTTTAATTTCGCGCCGGAACATCTTTCCTGCACAATTTGATAAAAATACATAAAAACCAATACAAAAAGGCTCTAGACACACACAACTTGTAAGTGAAATGTATTAGAAATACCGTAAACTCATGGTATATCAGGTTCTTTATTTGGCAACGATCGCTTATACTTCTTTTGAGAGGTGTAATTTGGGCGTATTAGAGGTCTAGCTACTAAGGTTCCTCATTACCACATCCCAAAATTTGTGGATGTGTGTGGTCCATTTCCTTTCAAGAACATCACTCTTGAGTCGATCCGACTTCGTTTGTTTCCTTTCTCTGTAATAGGGGAGGAAACAAAGTGGTTAGGCGACTTACCAAGGGACTTATTTACTTCTTGGGAGAAGCTCACTGATACGTTTTATGTAAGGTTTTTCCTTCCTCAAAGATGGTTAAGTTGAGGGATAATATTTAGAACTTTAAGTGAGTGGATGGTCAACCAATTAATGAGACATGGGTGATGTTCCAGAAGTAGCTGCTCCAATGTCCAACTCACGAACTCCAAAGCAATGTGTAGTTACAATATTTTTACCAGAGCCTGGACTCAGTCAACAAAGGTGTGGCTGACCAGCTTGTTCGGGGAGGAATTATGCAACAACCATTCGATATAGAATGTACTCTTCTTGATGAGAGGACAAAAATCAATCGTGCTTGGTATACTAGAGAAGATCAAGTGTCTCCTTTAATCTTTTGGATAACAAAAGAGCAAGCGGAGAAGAATTAAGAGCGAGATGAAAACACAGACAAGATGATGTCCCACATGAAATTATTAAAAAATAGGTCATGGGGGGTATTCATGAAATCAAAGAGGTGCAAAAGGTATAAAGATTAGAGGAGATTTCTTGCCCGGGCTTTTTAAAAACGAGCGGGAATCATGGTTTGGAACACATTTAGTGAGGATGGACATAGAAGTTACAATCGAGATTGGGCTGATCAAAATAACTTTTGGAAGAGGGAACATGACTATGATGATTGCTACATGTACTTGGGTGATAGCCCAAAATCTAGGGACAGTTCTGGAAGTTTTCGGGTGGATGATTTGTTATCCCGCATTCTAAACCATGTGGAAGGATCTGACGAAATGCTGAAAGAAATGAAGGTTGACTTTTTATCCTTGAACAATAAAGTAAACACACACTCAAATTCTATCAAGAAACTTGAATATCATATGAGTCAAGTTTCAGCCCAATTAGAATCCAAACTGCAAGAGAAGTATGCAGATCATATGATGATGAATTCAAAGGTTAATCATATAAATGATTGGCAGTGTTGACTAGACTGGGAAATCAATAGGTGACAATGTTAAAGTGAATGGTGAGGCAAAAACTAGTAAATAAGGAGATGAAATTGTTGGTTTAGATAAATCTGACCAAGCACCAGAAAATGACACACCTAAAGAGGTTGAGGAAAGTCCAAAACTGCTCACAGTCGAGGACTTGCAGACATCTCATGATGGAGCGGCTTCTTCTTCAAAGCATATTAAATTGTTGCCCAAAGTTAGTACACCATTCCCTCAAAGACTCAAGAAGCGGGATGAAGATTCAAAGTTCCAAAAACTTCTATCTATGTTCAAGACTCTGCCTATAAATCTTCCTTCAGTGGAACCATTGTTGGAGATGCTGGGCTATGCAAAGTTCATGAAAGAATAGTCACCAAGAAAAGGAATATGGATTTTGAAATGGTGGAAGTATTTCATAGTTGTAGTGCCATCATGAAAATCAATGTGATTATCAAGAAAACTTATCTGGGGGCACTTACTATTCCATGTACTATTGGGATGCTTCAGTTTACCAAAGCTTTATGTGACCTTGGGGCAAGTATTAACTTGATGTCGTATGCCATTTTCAAACAACTTGGATTGTGCGAACATAAATCAACAACAATGCTTCTTCTCATGGCGGATCAATCTATTAAGCATCCCATTGGCATACTGATTAACATTTCAAGGACACTTAATCCAATTCTAAGCATCAACAATCGTTAGTCAATATAATAAACCAACTAAATGAGTTGGGGTCGAATCCCACAGGAAGTGGTACGTGTTTAAGATTCAAGAGTAAAGTGTGAATATGTTCAAATCAGCCATAGGAATAGACATTTATGAATAAAAACATAATTCAAATTAGGGGGGTGACACGAATGTCAAATATGGGGGTTTTGGTTTGATTATCAACTACATTAGTAGGAAATAATAAGGAATAGCAATAATGAGACGGGTTCTTGGGATGTGATTCGATTATAGGCTAATGTAGACAAATGGGTAATTGGAACTGTTAGGAAATAACTGTAAATTAGTGAATCAGCTAGACTATAGAGGAGGTAAATTCTCTCTTGAACAATTTACCCCGAATCAAGTTAATTTCTCTCGAACATCGACAAGCATTCAAAATAAGAACAGCTTACACCTTAGTCCATTCACTCTCTTGAGATGAATGTGTAGAAAAGGGTTTAGGATTCACTCTCTTGAGATGAACCCATGACAACCCAATACCCATAGACCATCAATCAATAATCTTGGTTTTAAAACCTCTCTCTTGAGCAAGCCAAAAACACGAAGATAGAACTGCATTTGCAGCTACAATTTGGAATCACTTCTAAACAACATTTAAACTAACAATTATCAATAACCATAAGCTAAATCAGCCCATAATCACATAGTCACACCCCAAGAATTGAGGTTTTAGATAGACATCATAAAAAGATAAAAATCATTACCAAATTGAGTTTCCAGGGTAAGATTAATTTCATGCTTACAAAGGTACAAATTGAAGAATCTCAAAGACCCACTTCCAATTTCTCAAAAATGGAAAACTTCAATTCTTCAAAGCTAAGGAAAACTTGTCTCAATATTCAGAGATCAAAAGTCCAAAATTATTCTAAGGAATGTTCAGAATAAAATTTGATTAAAGATAAGATACCAAACTAAATGTTCAAAAATGTATTTATAGTCACCAAAAATATGTTGCGAAGGGGCATTCTGCGCAGTAAGTTGAGATCCCCGATCAGCTAGGCCATCCGCCCTTTGGTCAGCTCCATCGCCTTTTTGCTTTGGCTTTCAGCATCCTCAAGTTCTGTAACTATGGGCGATCCAACAGGGCATCGCTAAGCCACTCGGTGACACGCCGACTGCTCCTTTTTCTCGCCAACTTGATTTTCTTCTTCAGGGTTTGGCACACTGGAACTTTAGGTGAAACAGTGGCTATTCGGCGACTCGCCAAAGGGACTTGGCAATCACCAGGCCTTCATTTATTCATTCTTTTAGCTCGCTTCGTTCCTTTTTGCCAATTAATGTCCGTGCTTTGTTCCTCAATCCAAATACCTAGAAATCAAGGATTTTACATCAGTTATTGGCACAAAATAAGCATTTGAGGACACTAAATCTATCCAAATAAATCTCTAAATAAGTCCAAATATAGTACTCATCACATACTTTATGACATCTTGGTGAAAATGGATAGGTTAATTTTTCCGGCCGAGTTTGTTATTTTGTATTGTGAGATTGATGTTGAGGTACCTACTATATTAGGTAGGCCGTTTTGGCTACCAGAAAAACCCTTTTGGATGTTGAAAGTGGTGAATTGAAATTTGGGGTAAATGATGAGGAGTTTACTTTCAGTGTGTGCATATCGATGAAGCAACCGAGTGACATTAATGTAGTTTAAACCCTTGATGTGATTGATGAGGTAGTGGCTAGTGTAAGTGAGGTGTTTTGTGTGGGTGAACCTCTCACTGTCGTCCTTTCAAATTATGATGAAGAGGAAATTCAAGGCTATGATGAAGTTGTGGCTGCTCTATAAGGTTTAGGCTCTTAATCTAAGAATCCATTGAAGCTCGACATTGATCTTAAAAATCGAGAAAGTCCCCCTGCTAAACCATCCATTGAAGAGCCACTGAAGCTTTAGTTAAAAGTGCTCCCATCCCATATTCGGTATGTATTTTTGAGGGAAATTAACACCTTGCCCATCATCATTTCTGCAGATTTGCTTGACTGGCAAGTAAGATTACTTGTTGATGTTTTAAAATGATACATTAAAGTTATTGGTTTTACGAATGTTGATATTATGGATATTCCACACGGAATTTGCAGTCATAAAATACAATTGGATAGTAATTTTAAACCAAGCATTGAGCATCAAAGGAGGCTAAACTGTCACAACCCAGGGGTACCCCCTAGACGTAACATGGCATACTTGACCCCGAAGGGGTCTCATACAAGCCCTTAGCATAGTCATTACTTAAGATAATAGAAAAGTATGGAAAATTTAAAACTTCTTTAAAACAATACAATCGAAAACATTTTCATAAGCAAGCGGAAGTATTTACTACAACTTTGTCTCAAATCATCTATTTAAATCTTGAATAAAATTCTTGGGATGCAGCCCATATAAAAGTCTAAAACATAAAGAAATGACATAAAGAAAACATAATGGGTTTTTCCTCAAAACTATGAGGACTCACCAATTTTTCAAATCTTCTTGCACCTTAGAAACCTAGCCTCCAATATCAACTTAATCTCCCAAGCCCTACATTTGATTAGAATGTAGGCAATATGTGTTAGTACAAAATGTACCAAGTATGAAAGCTAGTACAATGTCATAAGAGCATCTTAAAATGGTTAGTCAACATAAGACATAAGCATAAAAGATAATAACATAGTCATAGCAAAATCAACATAGTCATAGCATAATCTCCAACAGAAGCATCATATAAACATAAGTCAACATAAGACATAGTTAACGAGCATAGGATATAAGTCATAATCATATAAGCATAATTGACTCTTAGTCATCTATACCATAATAGCACCATTCTCAAGTAACCTCAAAAGCATAGATGTGGAAAGAAAGAATAGCATCCCATAATACCACCCAAGCCAAGTATCCCTTTTTGGACATCTTAATCATGGTCTATATGCATGGTTAAGTCATAAGCATTTCTACTATAAGGGCACCATACTTCTCAGTAACTTCAAAGCACAATTTTGCAATGCATGAAAGGAATCCCATACTACCCTTGACACTAAGCATAACCTTGAAATCATCTTAGTCATATTCACCCTACTTTGGTCTTACTATTGGATATCTTCATATAGACAAGGGAACTACCACCTTTAGTCAATCATATCTTACAAGGCAACTATAGCAACAACCAAAGCTAAGTCTATACTATGTGTGGGAACCCTTCATACATAGCCTTAAGTCATACTCGTGCAATGTATGGATAGCATACCATACTACTACCCACACTAAGTACTCCATTAGACTATCATGAATGTTCACTAGTTGGGGTCTAGTCCCTCTATTCTATTTGCCTCTATTAAGGCTACCAAGGTATAACCCCCTAATAGGCTAGACCATGCTATCATCTTACTAACATACCTAGGTTAAGCTAAGCTATCTACCTTGGAAGACACACTACCATGGAAGTCCAAGCTATTCTAGGAAAGGTGCGAGTGTCCTATCCTAGCTACCATGAAATAGTCCTAGACCAACTAAGTCATGCTACACTTACAAGTATACTATGGTACAAATGCAAGCTATCCTTAGGAGAGTATGATTCTAAATCCTAAGCTATCCTTAGGAAAGTATGAGTCCTCAATCCCAAGATATCATGACTAACCTAAATCAAGCTACCCTTGAAATGCATCTTACAATGCAAGGTCAAGCTACCCTTAGGAGAGTATGGATCCTCAATCCTAAACTACCCATAGGATAGTATAAGTCATCTATCCCAAAGCTACCATGAACTGGTCTTGGCCAAACCAATTCGTGCTACCATCAAGGCATCCTAACAATGCTAGTTCAAGCTACCCATAGGAGAGTGTAACTCCTCAATCCTAGGCTACCATGACTACCCCTAACTCATGCTACCATGAAGTGCATTTTACAATGCAAAGTAAAGCTATACCTTAGGAGAGTATAGATCCTCTATCCCAAGCTATCAACCTTGGTCTTATCCTACTAAGCCAAGTTAAACATGAAGGGAACATATGTCACAACTTCAAGTTATCCTAGACTAACAAGCTTTGATTCATTTTAGGTTATTAAGCCAACCTATAATCATTCTATGTGAGAGAACCTTAAATCTCCTTGAATCTTTCTACCTAAGTGTGTAAGAAAGAAGCAATCCACAACACAATTACATAATATTGGTTTTACCCCAAAATCCCTAACATTGTTGGCTACAAGTCCTACTTTCAAGATTAACTTCATTCATTTCTAAATTACAAGCTATTCAATCACATTCTTTACTACTAAGTGATTCTAAGTCATAATTGATTCACAAAGGTTCAATTCTAACTTTACAAGTAAATATCCTTCCTATTCAATAAAGTCTAGTTCAATTCATGATTACATGATCCTAACCTTAATCAATTAGTTTACATGACATTGATTTAGGAATATCACCTTCAACTTTGCCTATAATGGCATAAACCCACAATTATAACATTCATAAATTTAGATTAGGGTTTACCATAGAAATCACATGAAATCATCATAATATCACTAAAAAAAGCTAAATCAATCATAATTGACTATTATCCACTAGATTGGAATCATACTCAAACCCTACCCACCATATAAGCACAACACTAGCTAGAATTGGGTTTTTGACTTCACAATTGAGGAAAAACTAAGGGGGATCTATGGGGAAGAACCCATAGATTAATAAGCTAAACATACCTATTTTCAAATCCCTAAATAAAGCTTGAATAAATGGTGAATTCAACCTACTATGACTAACCTAACCCAAGCTACCTTTGAAATTCATCTTACAATGCAAGGTCAAGCTACCCTTAAGAGAGTATGAATCCTCAATCCTAAGCTACCCTTAGGAGTGTATAAGTCCTCTATCCCAAATCTACCATGAAATGGTCTTGGCCAAACCAAGTCATGCTACCATGAAGGCATCCTAACAATGCTAGTTCAAGCTACCCATAGGAGAGTGTAAATCCTCAATCCTAGGCTACCATGACTACCCCTAACTCATGATACCATGAAGTGCATTTTACAATGCAAAGTAAAGCTATACCTTAGGAGAGTATAGATCCTCCATCCCAAGCTATCAACCTTGGCCTTATCCTACTAAGCCAAGCTATACATGAAGGGAACATATGTTACAACTTCAAGCAATTCTAGACTAACAAGATTTGATTCATTTTAGGTTATTAAGCCAAACTAGAATCATTCTATGTGAGAGAACCTTAAATCTCCTAGCATCTTTATGCCTAAGTGTCTAAGAGAGAAGAAATCCACAACACAATTACATAATATTAGCTTTACCCCCAAAGCCCTAACATTGTTGTCTACAAGCCCTACTTTCAAGCTTAACGTCATTCATGTCTAAATTACAAGCTATTCAATCACATTCTTTACTACTAAGTGATTCTATTCATAATAGACTCATAAAGGTTCAATTCTAACTTTACAAGACAAGATCCTTCCTATTCAATAAATTCTAGTTCAATTCATTATTACATGATCCTAACCTTGATCAATTAGTATACATGACATTGATTTAGGAAGATTACCTTTGAACCTTCAACTTTGCCTTTAATGGCATAAACCCACAATTATCACATTCATCAATTTAGATTAGGGTTTACCATAGAAATCACATGAAATCATCATAATATCACTAAACAAAGCTAAATCAATCATAATTTGGTGTTATCGACTAGATTGGAATCATACCCAAACCCTACCCACAATGTAAGCACAACCCTAGCTAGAATTGGGTTTTTGACTTCACAATTGAGGGAACACTAAGGGGGATCTATGGGGGAAGAACTCATAGATGAATAATCTAAACATACCTCTTTTCAAATCCCTAAACAAATCTTGAATCAATGGTGAATTCGACCTAGGTTGCTGCCCCTCTTCTCCCTCTTCTTCTTTGCTTCTAGAGAGAGAATATTTGGAGAGTATTTTGGGGTTCTTCGATGAATGAGTTAATGACTTAGTTTTAGGGGTCTATTAGGTATTTATAGGTGGATAATTAACTAACTAACCGACATCCCTTAACCCCTAATTAATTACTAACTTAACCACTAAACACTTAACTAAAACTAAAATCTGAAAATCTGTGATGACCTACGGATCCCCCACCCACGGACCGTGGGTGGGGTCACGACTCATGCTGCTAATTCGTGGATTAAATCTGAGGCTTAACATGGCATGCCTTAACCCATGACTCCCACCTACGGGGCATGGGTCCACCTATTGGTCGTAGGTGGCCAAACGTAGGTCACTAAAAATGCAGCTTTGGGGACTGTTTTTGGGGTCCCCCCTCAAGGACCCCTTGGGTAGTCCTTGGGGGGTCATTCCTTGACGTATATCCCCTAAAACCTTCATTCTAAGTATGGGAATCATATTTACAACCTTTAATCCTCATACAACACTCCAAAACTCTTACGAAAGACTCTAGAACTCTCTAGTTCAACTTACTAGTTTCCGGGGTGTTACATAAACCCACAATGCAAGAAGTGGTGAAGAAAGAAATCATCAAGTGGATCGTTGAGGGTATACCCAATCGTCGATAGAAAATGGGTGAGTCTCGTTCAATGTGTTCCAAAGAAACGGTAGTCCCTAATGAAAAATGGGAACTTGTGCCGATAAGACCGGTCACCGAGTGGCGTGTATACATGGACTATCGGAAATTGAATGCATGGACTGAGAAGACCATTTTCCTATGCCATTTATGGACCAAATTCTTGATAGGCTTGCAGGATGCGAATGGTATTGCTTTTTCGATAGCTAGTCCAGGTACAACAAGACTTCCATTGCACCGGCGGATCAAGAGAAGACCACTTTTACATGTCCCTATGGAACTTTTAATTTCAAATGCTCCGGAAATATTCCAAGGATGTATGCTTTCTCTTTTCAGAGATATGGTTGAAGACTCAATGGAAGATTTTATGGATGATTTTTCGGTTATTGGTGATTCATTTGAAGCATGTCTTGAACACCTTGGGCATGTACTACAAAGGTGTGTGGAAACCAATCTTGTTCTAAATTGGGAGAAGTCTCATTTCATGCTGAAAGAGGGCATTTTTTTGGGGCGTAAAATTTTAGGATAATTAATGCAAGTGGATCACGTTAAAGTCAAAGTCAATGCTAAACTACCTCCTCTTATTTTAGTAAAAGGTGTCCAGAGTTTTCTAGGCCATGTGGGTTTCTACATGCAGTTTATAAAGGATTTTTCCAAAGTACAGCACTCTCTTTGTAAGTTGCTAGAGAAGGAAATATACCTTCAACTTTGATGAAGTTTTCCTAAAATCATTTTTGTGCTTGAAAGAAAAACTAGTGTCAGCCCCGATCATTATTGCACTCGATTGGAGTATTCCGTTAGAACACATGTGTGATGTCAGTGGTCTCGCTTTGGGGGATGTTCTTGGTCAACGGAAAGGTAAACTATTTCATCCGGTTTATTATGAAAGTAAGTCCTTGAATGTGGCTCAAAAAAATTATGTCGTCACGGAGAAAGAAATGCTAGCAGTGGTGTACGCATTTGAGAAACTTAGAGCGTATTTGTTGGGAACTAAAGTGGTGGTGCACACGGATCATGCTGTAATTAGATATTTGATGTATAAGAATTATGCAAACCCAATATTGATTCGATGGGTGTTGTTGTTGCAATAGTTTAATTTTGAAGTAAAAGACCAAAAAGGGTGTGAGAACCAAGTGGCAGATCACTTGTCTCGGCTAGAAACCAATATTATTGATCCCAGTGCGAGGGACATTGAGGAAGAATTTCCCGATGAAACAATGATAAAAATAACCCATGAAACTCACCTTGGTATGCTGACTTTGCTAACGATGTAGTGTGTGGGATTATGTCCGAGGGCCTATTTTTTTATCAACAAAAGAAGTTCTTGTTCAATGCAAAGAAGTACTTCTGGGATGAACCGTATCTATTCAGAGAATGCATAGCTCACATAATTAGAAGGTGCATAGGTAAATGCAATTCTCAACGCTTGCCACTCATCATCAGTCAGGGGACATCATGGCGGAGTACGCACAGCCACCAAAGTGGCTACTATTGGCCTTCACTATACCAAGATTGTAACGACTTGGAAAATGATAAGTTGAACTAGATCCTTAACGTGAGAGTCAACGTCAAGGTACGTGTTAGACTCCATAGTTGAAAGACCTTTTTAGGTTTGTATGGAGGGTTGCAAAGGCATGTGCCATGTCAAGGGGGGAAATTCCAAGGCTGCCCAACCCTTGACCAAGCACTGCTAGGATTCACGACCACCTTCACAACCAGTGGTCATCACCACGGTTTGTGAAGACTCCTTAGTTTGGTGGGAATTGGTGTGAGTTGAGGGAACTACTGCCCCAAAGACCACAAGCACCACCATGAGCCGTAGTGCCCTAGACGGTCCATCAAAGTGGTCGTAAAGATAACTTGGTGGCAAGGCAACTAGGCCAAGCTACTGCCTCCATGACCAGGACTCGTGGTCTTGACCACGGATCGTGGGAGGTCTCGTGGACTTGCCTTAGGCCTTTGAGGGATTGGCAAGTTGGAGGAGTACACTGCCTAGGGGACCACAGTTACCATCACGAGCTGTGGTGCCCCTCACGACCCGTTGAGTTGGGCATGGTCCCTGACGGGCTACCTTAAGTTGAAGGTGTTTGAGTAATTTCGTTTTAATTATTTAAAGTTTGGAGTTGATTTTAAATGGTTTATATCACTAGTATATATAGTTTTAAGTCTTTAAACAAGTCATTTACTCCTTATTTCCCCAAATCAACCAAAAAGTTCCTCCTTTCAAAAATTATCTCTCTAAACTCAAGGAAGAAGAAGGGAGCCATTGAAGCTAGGGTTTGTGGATTCAAGGTGTTTTTTCCTCAAATTTCGTGGGGAATCTATCGCAAGGTATGTTATTCTTCATCCTTGTTTAACTTTTCATTCAAGGAGCCAATTCCAAAGGTGATTTCAAGTTATCAAAAACCTAGGGTTTTACTCAATCTCATGGGTTCTTTCACCAAACGTTTTCAAAAGATTATTAATGACATATTATGATTTTATTAGTGTTTAATTGATGATTCATGATGAGAATATTCTATGAACCCGTGAATTCTTTCAATTTCCTAAATTGTGCCTTTATGAAGTGGGTTTGATGATTTCGAAAGCTTATGAATGGAATATGTCTAAATTGCTTTGGGTTATTGAATTGTATCATTATGCATGCCTTAATTATGGTAAATTGTTGGTGTGTTGATGATTTGAGATTCATGGCCTTGAAAGGCAAGGTATGAAGGATTATGTATGATCATGATGTAAAGTATATGTGTGTGATTTCAATGAATGTATAATGATCATGTTTAGAATGGAATTGTGTTAGTATTGAAAGCTTATGAATGATGATGATCTATGTGAAAGGTTATTCTCACATACGCACACACTCATGAATGACTAATGAATGAAGTTTCTATGATTATGTTAATGATGATGGGTTGATTGAAAGGCTATTATCAATTGTACTCTAATGAATGATAATGACATGTTGTGAAAGTAATTTATCACAATATGGGATTCTTAGTTGAAAGGCTATTCTCATCTTTGAATCTATGAGTTATCTAATGAATGAATGATGGATTTGAGATGGATGCTCATCCGGGAGTTGAGGTGGGGTATCTAGAAACAATCTCTTATCCCATAATAATGAATGTTAAGCATTCTGTGGGGAATAATGCTAAGCACCGAGAGGATATGAAATGAGATGGATGCTCATCCTGGAGTTGAGGTGGGGTATCTAGTAACAATCTCTTGAGATGGATGCTCATCCATGAGTTGAGGTGGGGTATCTAGTAGAAATCTCCCTATCCCATAACTATATGCCCACATAGGCCTAGCTAGTGGATCCACCTAAGCTATAAAACAATGTTCATACCTTAGGCAAGTAGGAATCCCTTTATCTGGTGAGGGTGACACCGGGATTCCATGAATTGCTCACATGGTCTATGTCGGTTAAGGCGTACCCCCACAAAGAATGTTAATGAACTATGGCTTCTTAAGAATGCACTACTTAGTGTGGGTGGTGGTATGGGATGTCATATATGTATTGCACAAGTAGGCTTTGAGAGAGGTTGTGGTGTGTTCCTTTATAGTGTTAAGTGTAATGAATGTGCTCTTATGATGATGTTCATGAATAATGTTGATCTAATGTCTAATGAATGAAGGTGCTCTTAATGAAATGAAGCTAATGAAAAATGTGACTTATGGTTAATGAAATGATGCATGCTATACTTGGATTGTATTATGAGTTACTTCCTTGATTATGACTTATGGTGTATGAATGTGCCTTGCCTATAGTGACTTCAAAGGAGTACTTACTGTGAGTAGTAGTATGGGATGCTACTTGCACATTACACAAGTATGACTTAGGGTTGTCTTAGGTGATGGTCCTTATGTGATGATATGACTTATGTAATGTTTATGTCTCTTATGTATGAGTATTGTGTAAGGATGGAAAGGTTGAATGGTAAGTTCACTTTTAGTGACCTTAAGGTGGTACTTTGGTGTGGATGGTGGTATGGGACACTATCCATCATTGCACAAAGTATAGCTTGAGGGTTACTTGAGGTGAAGGCTTAATGTGAAGGTAATGGTTTATATGTTGATTATGTTCTAATGTGGTTAAATGACTTGTATGTCGGTTATGGTTAAATATTATGCCTCTTATGCTTATGTTCTTGAAGTTTTCTCAAAGTGGCATATATCATGACTTCCAAAGAAAATGTCCGTTTTAAGCATGTTTTTGCATGGCTACATACTTAGTAATTAATTGTGCTAACCCATTCTTCTATGTTTACTACAAGTGTAGGTCCCGACATTTGAGTGGTTTTCTCTAGTGAAGCTTGGATTTGAGTTCCCCAAGACTAAGTGGTATGTCCTCATAGATCAAGGACAAGTAGTTGATGTTTCCTTTCTTTTCATGTAATAGACTATTGTTAAGTTTGTCGATTGTAAAGGGTCGTGACCCTATTTTGTTTCAAGTATGTTGTTTAGATGGTCATGTGAGACGATAGACTTCCGCTTGCTTTTAATATTTTTGATTGTTGGATTTATAAAGAAAAGTTTTAAATTCCGCACTATTTCTAAGTATCTTATGCAATGAATATGCTATCAGGCTTGTATGAGACCCCTTCGAGGTCAAGTACGCCATGTCTCTTCTGGGATGTAAACCTGATTCGTGATAAAGATGATCATGTTCCCGTTAAATAATGCATTCAATGCCAAAATCAAAGAGGAGTATCAAGAAAGAATTAGTTACTTCTTAATCTCATCCTAGAGGTTGAATTGTTGGATGTTTGGGGAATTAACTTCATGGGTCCATTTGTGAGCTCGTTCGGAAACAAGTATATCTTGGTGGCAGTTGATTATGTTTCAAAATGGGTAGATGATGTAGTTTTTCCTAATAATGAAGGAAAAAGTGTTGTGCAATTCTTAAAGTGATACATGTTTGCAAGGTTTGGTACCCCACGTGTTATTAACAATGATGAAGAGTCTCCTTTTTGCAACAGGTTGTTTGCTTTGTTGTTGAGCAAATAAAGAGTCAAGCATAATGTTTCAACCCCCTATCATCCATAAACAAGTGGCCAAGTTAAAGTATCCAATCGAGAAATCAAGAGCATTTTGGCAAAAATAGTCAATGCAAATCGGACTGACTGGTCTTAAAAGTTGGATGATGCTCTTTAGGCGTGCCACACCGCTTTCAAGACTTTAATTAGAATGTCACCATAACAATTAGTATTTGGAAAGTATTGTTACCTACCAATCGAGCTTGAACACAAAGCACTATGGGCATTAAAGGTGTTAAACTTGAATAGGGGGGATGCTTCGAAAGGAAGAGTCAATCAACCCCATGAATGGATGACTTTAGGCTAAGGGAATATGAAAGTACATTCCTTTATAAGGAGAAAATGAAGAAATGGCATAATGCAAAGATCCTTTGACAAGAGTTTAATGTTGGAGATCTTATTTTGCTTTGTAACTCTCATTTGAGACTCTTTTCGGGTAAACTCAAATAAAAATGGTCGGGGCCATTCAAAATCACTTGAGTGTTCACAAATGGGGAAGTTGAGGTTGAAAGCAAAGAAGGTTCGGCATTCAAAGTAAATGGGCAACGCTTGAAGCTCTACTTTGGAGAATGCCTTGATGTTTTGGTAATTGAAGTGGTGTATTTGGAAAATGCTTGAGAGAACTTCCATGTCATGCCACAACGTTAAATAAATACTCGTAGAGAAATATAGCTTAGTATCAGTTTTTATCAGATTTTAGTATCATATTTTTATCAGATTTTGGATTTAGTATTGTTTTTATTTTACTCTCCAGATTGTAAAGGTTTTGAAGACTTGAAGAAGAAGAGGGTTTCATCTCTTCCAATTTGGAAGTGGGTCTCTTGGATTCTTCCTTCTTTGCTCAAATCAAGACTTATTTCTCTAAACCCATTTGATTTCAACATCATTGAAGGTATAAATCTCTATCTCTTGATGTGTGGCTAAAACCCCCCATTCTTGGGGTGTGATTTAAAAAATATGTATTGATATTATTATTGGGTCTTGCTTGCTGGTAGGTTAGATGTATTTTAATGGTGATTTCACCTAGTGGTTGTGGTTTAATTTAATGGGTTTGTAGTTGCAAATACAATGCCACCCATGTGTTTTCGACTTGCCCGAGAGGGAGGTCGCGAAACCAAGACTACTAGACTGATGGCCTAAGGAGTGGATAGACGTGAGGTTCAGCCCTAGAGGGTGAGCCCTAGTCCCATATCCTAACACTCAGCTCGAGAGAGTGAGTGGGATAAGGCGTAGGATGGTCTTTATACGACAAATGGGTGTCCTAGGGGAACGCATTTGACACAGGGTAAGTTGCCCGAGAAGGAGCTTATTTCCACCTAATGCTTAGCCTAATCAATATTATCTTGCAAATTTCCTATCGAAAGCATGTACCCAACAATTTATATCAACTTGTATTGCGGTCACACCCCAAGAACTCTTCCCCATACTTGATTTCTTTGTTATTTTTGTTGTTTTTGCTATACTTGTGACAAAAAACCCAAATCGATATTCGACACTTTAGTGTCCCCCTTTAATTTACAATGTTTTTTATCGTTAATGTCTTTAGCTACGACTAGTTAGAACAAAATTTTGTTTTTCTATTAATTCTCAAAAATCGCTCCCTTGGGACACGACCCCAACCCTTGGTTGGGTTACTATATTATCGACGACTGTAAACACTCGAACCGTAGGTTAGTGTCGTTGGTCACGATAAGCAATCAAAATGGCACCGCTGTCGGGGAGTGGTGTCACTTGAGAATTCTTAGTTAAGTAGAATTGTTGTTCTTATTAGTTGTAGTCTACTTACCTAATTTTCAGTTTTGTTTGTTTGCTATGTGAATATTTCAGAAGGCATGAGTGTTAATGGTAGCAATGGTATCCAGGTAGGCCACCAAGATGACATCAAAAATCTCAACAATGTCCAAGAGCCCAACATCAATGGCCCCCATCTCATGGGAGGTGTTGGAGCCATCCGTTTACCTCCAGCCGAAGGAAATGCAGTGTTTCATATAACGAGGACCATGTTGCAACTCTTGCAACTAAAAGGATTTTTCAACGGACTGGCTCATGAGGATCCTCACGAGCATCTTCAAAACTTCGTAGATGTGTGTGGACCATTCTCGTTCAAAAACATCTCTCAGGAGTCAGTCTGGTTAAGGCTATTTCCTTTCTCGTTGATGGGAGAGGCTTGCAAGTGGCTAGCTGAGCTACCACGTGAATCAATCACTTCTTGGGAGGAGTTGGTGACCACATTTCAAGTGCGATTTTTCCCTCCCTTGAAGATGATGTCGCTGCGAGATAGCATCCAGAGCTTTAAACATCTAGAAGGTGAGCCTCTGCATGAAACTTGGCTAAGGTTTAAAAAGTTGGTGCTACAATTCCCAACCCACAGTTTGCCGAACAACGTGCTACTTCAATACTTTTACCGAAGTTTGGATTCGGTAAACAAAGGTGTCACTGACTAACTCTCGCCTGGAGGCTTAATACAGCAGCCATATTCAGTAGCAGCCCAACTTTTAGATGGTATGACAACCATCAACAGAGCATGGTACACTCGTGAGGACCAAGTCTCCCCTCTCACTTTCAAGCTATCCAAAGAACAGATTCAAAAAGACAATGAGAGAGACCAGAACATGGCCAAAATCATAACGCAACTTGATATTCTATTCAAGATTGTCATGGGGGCCAGTTCTCATGGTGTCAACGTTAAGGGAGTCGAGGGAGAAAATCCTGAGGAAATGAAGTTTGAAGCCTTGTATAAAGAGGAGGTAAATTTTCTAGCCAACCAAGGCGGTGGCTACCGATCAAATTACCCAAGGCAGGGAGGTAACCAAGGTTGGGTTAGAGATGAAGGTTGGAAGGACCGTGATCGTGAATGGAGGGACCGTAATCCGAATTGGAAGGATGGGGAGAAGGATAGATATGTGCCTCCCCATGAGCGCCAAAAGCCAAAGGATTTGGATGGTGGTAGGTCTGAGGATATGCTCTCGCACATCCTCAACTAAGTTGAAGGGTCAGACAAAATGCTAAAAGGCATGAAAAGAGATGTGTCTACCCTTAGCTAGACTGTTACCTCTCATTCAGTTTCAATCAAGCAGTTAGAGACCCAGATGGGTCATATCTCATCTCACCTAAATCCAAGATAGCTAGGGGGTTTGCCGAACGATACCATGGCTAACCCCAAGAATGAGGTTTAAAGGTGAACTTGCATCATGCCACGACGTTAACTAAGGTGCTTTTTGGGAGACAATCCAAAACCATTTACTATTTCCTTTTGCTTTGATAAACTAATGGTGTGTTGAATGTGCAGATGGAAGTGTGGAGAGTGAACAAAAAGGCGCAAATTGGTGAGCAATGGATTCAGTCAGTGAATCGCCGACAGAATCGGCGAATCCAATTTGATCCATCGTTTGAGTCAAGCCATCGTCAACATTGGAGTCTGTAAAACTCGGCGAGCTTTGGAAATTATTGGCGAATCGCCGACCATGTCAGCGATCACGAGGGAAACCACTGATTGGACCTCCGTAAACCAGAGGTTTTGTAAATTTCGAAGAAGAAACTAAACAATCGGCGCTCCGCTGAGTGAGTAAGCGAGCTTGACTAATGTCGTCGAGTGGGAGAAAACTGGATGGTCTTTGCAAGCCAAGGGTTCAAAAGTTTCAACTGCACTCCCTTTCCCCCACTTTTCATTTGTCCAAACTCATACCAGCACTCTAGTTTTTATATTTCTTGCACTTTTAAGAGTACTTTAAGTATCGAATGGTGCTTGGATTTGGATTGCATTGCCACCTAGTACGTCAGTAGTATCCGTTCAGCAAAAGAAGGACCCACATTGACCGAATATTCCTTCGTGGAAACATGGATTCTACACGGCTATAGACTCTTTTTTGGTGGGCCATGAAGTGGACAGAATGGTTGCGACTAACACTGCTGCAGAAGCTAGGGCAAATGCATCAGGCAACGATGCCCCGACAGATGGAGGAACCGCATAGCCAGGATCACTTCTCTACCTCCCTATTTGTCCTACTTATTTTTAGTTTTGGGTATTGTTAATTGCATTTGAGGACAAATTGATGTTTATTTGTGGTGGGGTAAGGCTCACCTTTTGTGTGCTATTTTGTGATTCGTGCTCTGTATATATATGGGTTGTCTGTTTGTTTTTAATTGTGTTATATATTTATTTTCATGGATGTTTTAGCTCATGGCTCCTCTTTTTTATTTTAATTGATGGAAATTTTAACCATTCCGGAAAAAAAATTGTTTTCGAAAATTTTTGCCATCGCTTGTGTTGAAAGTGGTTGTTCTTTTGCAAAATTTAAGTCTCGGTTCCGATCAATATTGGTGACTTTAATAGTGCTCTCAATCGAATGAACATAAATGTGCGGCTACGACGAGACCAAATGAAGTTGCATAGACAATATGTGAACTCTTTGCATCTTGTTGTGATTAGACAGTTATCAAATTGATTCTCTTGTAATGACTATTGCACACTAGCGAAAGTGTATAGTCTTGTTTGACTTAAGTGTCGATGCCTTGTGTGATCAGCTTACTTTAAACCATGCATAAATAAACCTAGAATTTGCCCTGTTAGTCTAATTGATTTAGAAAGGTGTACTCTTGAGATGATCTTAGGAAATTTTAAAGAGTGTGAGCCAAATTTGACATATACCTCTTTTGTGGCCTCCCCGTGAGCATGTGAAACACTTTTGAACACCCCTTGAGCCTTACCTTCCTTTGGATGAAACTTGATGAACCTTAGACCTTACTTGACCCACTACCTATAATCCTCTTGATTTGTGGTTTAGTCAATAGTCAACTTAGGCCAAAAGCCTAAGTTGGGGGTGTGGTGAAAAGGAAAAGGAGAAGTCAAGAAGTGCAAGAAAAAGTCTCTCTAACCCATGGTATTGCCAAACAAAATGGAAACCCTTCTAAAAAAAAGAGAGAGAGAATGTACATATATATAATTTTTGAATAAAGGTGCAAAAGGAATTGGGTTTCCAAGCAATACATCGAGAGTGAATGAAAGGATGACTTCGAAGCACTAGAAGAAAAAGTGATAAGGGAAAGAAAAAGGACGTTCTGAGAACACCACATCTCACGAGGATGAAGTGAAGTCACTGAGCCTGAATGAGCATACCTTTGCACTCAGCCCCATTACAAGCCTTGAAAAGACCTTTTTTATCTTGAGTAAGCCAAACCGAAAGTCGATTGGAAAATAAGGGCAAACCTATGGGTGAAATCATGAATTGTGTTCCTCTTTTTGAGTGTGAGTATTGCATCTGATTCCTGATCTTAAATTGATTAGCCTCTGTGTGTGAATATGGAATCATTCTCTGTGTGAGGGCATTTGGATACTTTCGTTGAGCTAGAAGTTACATTAGTAGAAAGTATTGTGAGCTTGAGAATCTTTGATAATGGTGTGTCACAACTTCAACCTTTGAGTACACAATTGAATCTTCGCATAAGTAGTTTGAAGTATTATTGTGTACATTCATGATTGACTCTTGTGTAACACTGTTTGAGACACCCTATTTGAACAACTGAGCTTGAGTTTGCTTGAGGACAAGCAAGAGTTTAAGTTTGGGGTGTTGATGAGTCCACAAATTGGACTCATTTAGGGCTTTATTTTAATAGAAATAGTGTCCTCAAATGCTTATATTATCTCAATATCTGATGAAAATATTTAAGTTTCAGGTGTTTGAAGGAATGCGTGGATACTACTTTGCAAAAAGGCTGAAAAGAACAATAAAATGAAGGCCTGAGGATCGCCGAGTTCACTTGGCAAATCGTTGAAGGGTCTCACTTCGCCTTTTGTTCCAGTGTGCTGAGCCCTGAAGGAAAGGATCAAGTCGGCGGAAAAAGAGAACAGTCGGCGGATCGCCGAAAAGGTCAGCGAAGCATTACTATGTCGCCCAATGACCCAGAGCACGATGATACCGAAGGATGGTGCAAGACGGTGATGAACTACACCAAAGGGCGAATCGCTTAATTGATAGGAGATTCCGACTAATGTCGCCGAGTGATCCGCCACAGCACAGATTTTTGGAAACTATAAATACTCGTAGAGAAATATAGCTTAATATCAGTTTTTATCAGATTTTAGTATCATATTTTTATCAGATTTTAGATTTAGTACTATTTTTATTTTACTCTCCAGATTGTAAGGGTTTGAAGACTTGAAGAAGAAAAGGGTTTCACCTCCTTCAATTTGGAAGTGGGTCTCTTGGATTCTTCCTTCTTTGCTCAAATCAAGACTTATTTCTCTATACCTATTTGATTTCAACATCATTGAAGGTATAAATCTCTATCTCTTGATGTGTGGCTAAAAAACCCCATTCTTGGGGTGTGATTTAGCAAATATGTGTTGATATTATTGTTGGGTCTTGCTTGCTGATAGGTTATATGTATTTTAATGGTGATTTCACCTAGTGATTGTGGTTTAATTTACTGGGTTTGTAGTTGCAAATACAAAGCCACCCATGTGTTTTTGGCTTACCCGAGAGGGAGGTTGCAAAACCAAGACTGCTAGATTGATGGCCTAAGGAGTGGGTCGACATAAGGTTAAGCTCGAGAGGGTGAGCCCTAGTCCCATATCCTAACACTCAGCTCGAGAGGGTGATCCCTAGTCCCATATCCTAACACTCAGCTCGAGAGAGTGAATAGGGTAAGGTGTAAGCTGGTCTTCAAGCGGCAAATGTGTGTCCGAGAGGAACGCATTTGACACGGGGTAAGTTGCCCGAGAGGGAACTTATTTCCACCTAAAGCTTAGCCTAGTCACTATTATCTTGTGAATTTCCTATCGAAAGCATGTACCCAACTATTTATCTCAACTTGTATTCCGGTCACACCCCAAGAACTCTTCCCCATACTTGATTTCTTTGTTATTTTTGTTGTTTTTGCTATACTTGTGACAAAAACCCCATATCGATATTTGACACTTTAGTGTCCCCCTTTAATTTATAATGTTTTTAATCGTTAATGTCTTTAGCTACGACTAGTTAGAACCAAATTTTATTTTCTATTAATTCTAAAAAATTGCTCCCTTGGGACACGACCCCAACCCTTGGTTGGGTTACTATATTATCGACGATTGTAGACACTCGAACCGTAGGTTAGTGTCGTTGGTCACGATAAGCAATCAACCACTCACATTCATTGTAACTAACCTCTTAATTCCTCACCTACTCTATGTCAAGCCTATCAGATCAGATCTCAAACTAACATTAACACCCTCATGTTTCCACCCTTTTGATCACAACGCTCATCTCAAATTCAAGCGTAATGTCTATTTCTAAACACATATATCAATATGATTGCTCGTTTACTATACTAACTTACAACTACTACATAAAGTTAAGATAGACTCGCCCACTAAGACTTCATCAAGAGGAGTCAATCTTTATCTCTTACTCTACATACTTACGTATTATTGTCACAATCCATTTCATAACTTAAGTACTATTTACTCATTCACTATACATTGTGGCCTAATTAGTTCTGTAACTCTCAAAATATTATGGTCCCTCCCTTAAAAATCATAAGCCTAGCTTATAGTTATCTCCTCATGATTGCTCTTGCTCTTCTATTCAACACCTACACTTGGTCGTTACTAACACAATGTCACATCATCATAAAATTCTTTCTAGTTAAAGTATACTCTAACTCATCCTAACTCGTAACTATTCCTCCACCCTCTATCATGAACTCCATACAAAATTATTATTCCTTTGTATACACAAAAAGGAAAAGTCATCCTTAATGACTAAGGTATATGGCTACACCTTACATACTCTACTCAATAACTATCCCCATTAATTAGGTTACTAAACCTTTAGATGCATACCTCTAACTCTGGCACTTCTACTACTACTTAATCATAACATCACAACTCATACTATCCTTCGGGTGAAAAACACTATCCAAGCATTCTAAACCATACCTTCCTCTTAAAGGTGTCAACTAAATGAGGTTTACATAATAGATTCTTCCAGTACATCTTGCTTTAGCTTAAACACACGATTCATTTGAATAAGAGTGGATTATTTTGAATCTCAACACTTAAGCTAACTCATGAGATTTTCTTAAGCCCTTCTACTGTCTCCTGACTTTTTGAAGACTTTTGATTACTGTAACTCATCAATAAATATCTGGGCTTTTCTTTTCAACTACTTTGATTATAAGGGGTAGTCGAATGGATTTTAGAAACACCAAGTTGGAATAAGTTTCTTGTGACACAGTTCTACTGCACAATCTAGAGTATAAAGAAGGAAAACTTTTCTTAAATGTATGTAGTCCCTCATTTAAATAAGTGGGGCCCTCACAACCATAAGTAAGGTCCAACTGATATTACTTCATAGACACCCTAGGAAACTTGAACTTTGTGTTCTGATGCTAAGTTTGGCACGACCAGAGCCTACACTATGGATGTGGTCGGCACTCGAGAACCATTGATGGTCCTCAAAAAAACCCTTCTCCTGGCTGACAACAAGTGGAAGACTAACTTGGGCATACATAAGCATCAAATTGATAGAAACCTTTAAAATTGTTTTACTATATCTCAAAACTGTACTAAATATACTAAGTATGAAACATAAGTTTGATATAAAACATCTGAAACTAAAATACTCTTGAAAATTGTATATCTATGAAGCCACTACTATATATATAGACGAGCACAAGAACAAGACACGCGACTACTCTAACAACTGACTAGAAAATAAATGTGAAGTACCCCGGGAAGCAAGGACGCTCACCTAAGCTATATCACTACAACAAATTTGGCCTAAGGCCACATCAATTCTAGACAGCACTTCAAAAGTGTAGCCAAAAGTGTATCTGGGAACGCTTTCAGGGTGTGGCCATTGGACATGTCTTTTGGCCATAAAAACATTGGCAACACTTATAAAATGTGCTCTTTAGTAGTATATACTACACTTTATATGCGTTACCGAATCATAATACAATTGGCAACCCTTAATTACAATTTTTAAAACAGTTTTAAATTGTGCTATTTTTGTAATTTGAAATACAACACTTCATAAGCGTGCCCTAATAATTCAAATAAAAGTTTCACTAAAATAATAATATTCCCTCCATGTATCTTGTTTTCCCCCAATTTCTAAAAAGCAAAACTCAAAAGTCACTATGCCCTATTTTCCAACAAAGTCTAAAAGGAAAAAATTACTAGGAACACACTAATATTTTCCCCTAAATCAGAGAACAGCGATAGGAGGGTTTCTTCACCCAAAGGACTCATAATATATCATCGAAAGAAATAGTTTCAGTGTTCTCCCTCGCTTTGTACATTTGTGGAATCAGGTAGTCTTCCTTTACTTACTTACAAGTTTAAAGGTAGAAATTTCTTCACTTTCTTAAATTATTGAACTCTGAAATTAGTTGTAGATACTAGGTAACATAACTCCTTGAACTTGATTAATGGATCCCCGTGGAAGAGAGTACTTGTTGATGTCGGATGAGACAACAAACAACACCACAACAAGCATGTATCCTTTGTTCGTTTAAAGCATGACCAAAGATGGATTATTCACAAGGTTTTGTTTGATACTTAGGTAGATTTAATGACCCTTTTACATAACTAATATTTTTTGTTTGGGTATTTGTGTATTTTTTTAATAAAAAAAAATTAGGTTGGGGAGGATAGATCCCCCAAACATGAATAGTATGTGTTTTTGAATGTTTAAGATTCAAACTACTGCGCTAAAGAGTTTCTACAGGTGATATGCGACCTACCGGAGGTACTCTTACTCCTGATATAAGCGTGCTTTTATTTTTCTCATTTTTATTAAAACTTTTTTTATATCCTATTTGTTTTAAGTGAAAAAAGATAAAAATAATTCATCTCTCATTTGTTTCTTTATTTGTATATCTTATCGGCAGTAGAGGTGGGCATACAAATCTTATTACTGGCATAGTTTTCAATTGTGATTCTTAAAGAGTTTAATATAGATTTTAAATACTCGATAATTTGATACTTTACCTGAAATGCCAAACCGATTTAACTACTGCATATATTTGTTAGCTTAGCTATCTAGTAGAGTACTCTAATTGTAAGAAAGAATTTGAACATATAGATATAAAGAAGCGTTTTAATTCTATTCTCATAAGAAAGTATTAAACAACTTATTACCTCTCTTCTTGTTAGTGTCAGAATACTAGTAGGTCAAACACTTCTATGAGCTAAGAAGTAGTAGTTGGGGAGTTGATCAATCATGACAACAAAAGTTTCTGGAAACGACGGTTGAGACTTTACTCCAAAGTAAAATTTATTTGATTTTCCTACTAGAACTTTAAGACAAAAAACAAGTACAAACAAAAAGTATGTATCTTTATCTCATCTATTGATTTATAAGATGTGAATTTTACTATTCATTTATATGTTGTTCAATATATAATAATGATGAAGAACAAGGAAAGTATGCATCTAATAATTCATATGTAATATACCATAACACTAAGTCACCACTAAATAGTTGTTTATACAGAAGACAGTTTTGGTTTCACTTCATCTAGATCATGGTCAGACAAAGTCTTCTTTTTATATTTTGTTGACGTTTTGATATTTCTTAATGAGCTGATGCAGTCACTATTGATAACCCATATATATATCTAGTGTGTTTGTCCAAAGTCTACTAGTTTTGGGTGATGTTACCTTATCGAATAATTTTATGCATACTTTTTTGGATGCTAGAAAAAAAAAATTATGCAGTTTGATGAACAAAAGAATCAAGCTACTCTTTAGCGTTCTCTGAATACTTAAACCTTGAACGCCCTTCTACGGTAAGATTTAAACATGTTATATTTTTCTTTGTTCATCGTGCTAATATCAATTTCAAACCAAAGAAATTTTAATGATTAAAGGTACTAGATACACGAAAATGTCAGTTGGTTGAAGTTGAGGATGCATCAGAAGCTAATGGGAAATCTTGGGTCAACCCAGGTCCAAAAGTTGTAGGAATATGTTTAAAAGTAGATGAATGGGTATGTGTATTTTCTATTTTTGTAAAGACAAGAATCTTTATTAGTACTGACCTACTTCGTTCCTCTAAAAGATTATTTCTGCTCACAATTCTTTATAGAAGAGAAGGAGTGATATCTTCCTCAGTAACATGTTGGGGCAGTGGATTCAATTCATTAAAAGCATCAATCATGAAAGTACAAAGTGCCAAATTTATATATCCATGAGGTTCCTAATGAATATTTTTTCCATTTTCATGTGTTCATGCATAGGTTGCAGCAAAAACATTGGGATAGATGATCTCACAAAAACAATTGGTGTTTGTCCCAAGGAATGAACAATTGTTGATAGAGAGAGTGTAAAAATTTATTATGCTCTAGGACAATATTTTGCGTTCCAAGTTGATCATTGAGATTTCTGTTGGACCAGCATTTCCACTACTCCTTGGTGCTATCCTATACCAATGACTTGACTTCATCCTATAATTTTTAGGTAAGTTTACCACTCCTTATGACTTGTACACATATATGAGTTGTTGAAAAGTGTAAAGCTATTAAGGCTGCTTCATGTGAACTTCCTCTGCAAATTCGAACATATTTTTCGTAACCATCAGAGCATTTTATAATACTTTTTTAATTCTAAGTGTGATTGGTAAGAGCGTGTATGTGAAATTCTCCTAGTGATATCTTATTTTTTGTTAAGCACATGAACTCTATTCCCCCCCCCCCTTTTCTTTCTCTTTGTATTTGGTTTATGAAAGTTAGAATAACATTTTAATACTAGTCGTTAGTGGATTTATTTTGCAATAGAAAAGTACTAGGAGAAGAATAAGATAGCTAAAGAATTTGGTACAATAATATTTTGTTATTGGGATCGGTGTCTTAGTCTTCGTTATGCGTCGATATCATACAACTACACTTGTGTTCTTGTTTGCATTCCTTAAGGAGTGATTTTTTATGGTTGACACTATTTTTTAGGTAGTTATATAAATTGTAATTCAGACACAAGAATAATATTTTGAGGATGAAAATCAAATTAATGTGTCAGTGGATGAAAGTAAAGGTGCGGTTGAGGCAATATATGCATTTATTGGATACATAATATTAATACATATCATAAATTGATTTCTTTGTAATGTTTAGTTTTATTTTGAATGTGTAGGGAAATGTGTGTGATCAAATTTTAAATGTTGGGCACAAGTGAATTCCATTTATTGAAGTGAACGATGAAGACTTCTTAACCATTTGTGATATTTGAATTTGATTTTGTGGAATTCTTTTCTAGTTTACATCTTGAAATATTCTTTAATAATGTATGTTCTACATGACATGTTTCTTTCCCAAAGTTTATTTTAAATTTATACATTTGAATTATTATTTAATTTATTTATTGGCTAATTTAGTGCTTGAATAATAATTTATAATTTGATTATTGGGTATATGCAAAAAAACAAAGTGGCATGTCAATATGTTTAAATAATATTTTATAGGCTACACAAATTGCCACACTTTAAAAATGTGGCCATAGGGACGTCAAATTGTGTGGCTTATTTAGTGTATGTAAATTGTGGCATGTACATCAGTAAAGGGAATACTTTCAAAGTGTGGTCTATAAGGTATTAAAGAGAACCTTTTAAAATGTAGTTTTGGTTCATGAAAAGCATTGCCATATGATAACCTATAAGTGTGGCCTTTTTACCTTATAGGCCACGCTTTTGAAGAGTGACTTCTTAAGCAACATTTGAAAAATGTGGCCTTAGGGAAAAGGTTACGCTACTTTAGGCCACCCCAAAAAAAGTGTTGTCTAAAGTCAAAAAGTGTGCTTTTGATAAAAATACGACACTTTTTGATAGTTTAGACCACACTTCTTTGGAGTATGAGGGAATATGCTATAAAGTCATAGGTGTTACATGAGTTTTTCCATGATGTCCCTATGTTACGCATGCTTTTGAGTAATTTATGTTAGTAAGAAAATGAGTTTATGATTGATTTTCCTCATGTTGTTGTGCATTGAGTAACAATTGTCTATATGCTTCATGAGATGAATTGTTGAACATGCTTTAGTTGTGCTTTGTGAAAGTATATTGCATAAGGGCTTCATGAAATTATGTTTAGCATGCTTTTAGTGGGAGAAGGTAGTTCCTCCTATGAAGATGTGGAAGTGTTGAGTTTTCATGCATAATGGATTGTTAGATGTAGTTCCTACTTCCTTGTGTTGCACTGTTTATGTTTGAGATGGAGTTGAAAGTTTCCTCCATTAATTGTTCATTATTTTGATGTTGCATGCATGATGGGCTTCAAGTCTTGAGTCTTTACTTCCATATGGTTTCTAGATCATCCTTCGGGGACAAATATTCCTAAGGGGGAGATATTGTAGCACCTCGGAAAATAGTAGGCTAAACTAGAACTAAAACGTGAGGGTTAGAGTTAAGGAGGTGGGCAAGGGCCAAGAGAGAGGACTAAGGCAGTCCACTCTCCCCTAGACATTGCCTTAGTGACCACGACCATCACCACGACTTGTGGTAGGGACCACGGCACATGGTGTGGTCCGTGGTGGACTAGGAAGTGAGCTCCCCAAAAGCTGCCAAAAACAAGCTCCTCTTCATGAGCCACTTCACGGCTCGTGGTGAAGACCACAGCTCATGGAGGAGAGTTGGGTGTGTGAGGGTGGAAAGTAAGTGGCAAGCCACTACCTCAAGGCCCATGAGAGGGACCATGGCTCGTGGCAAGCGCCACGACTCGCGGAGCCTCTTGTGAAGTTGTCTTTATCTTGTGGGATAAAGGCACAAGTTTATTAGACACTGACTCAAGTCCACAGAGGGGACCATGGCTCGTGGTTATGACCATGGCTCGTGGAGCCCCTCGTGGCACCTGGGTAGCTCACTTAAAGTGAGGGGTGTTTTGGGAAATTCCAGTTTAAGTCCAATCAAAGTGAAGTCATTTTGGGTAAGTCTAAGGTCACTATATAAGTCATTTTAAGTCAAAACACACCCAATTCAACTCATTATTTCCAAAAACCTAATCAATTCCTAAAATACATTCTATCAAAAAAATTCTCTCTCTAGAAAACTCAAAGAAGAAGAAGGACATAAAAGCTAGGGTTCAAGGAGCAAGGTTTTCACTCCAATTCATTGGGTTTCATTTCTAAGGTATGGTATTCCTTCGTCCATGGATATCTTTCATCCATGGAGTCCCTTCAAAACCCTTATTTCAAATATAGAAATCCCCAAAAGTTAGGGTTTGATTCCAAAGTCATGGGTTCCTTTCAAAAATGATTCTAATGTTTTAATTATGTTATATTATAAATGAAATGATGGTTTCCCTATGTTTTTATGATGAATCCCCCAAAAACCCATGAAACCCCCAGATTACTCAATTGCAATTTATGATGTGGGTCTTTGTTGATGAAAGAAGAATGTTATGAAATTATGCATGTACTGATTGGGTTACTTGAATTATGATTATATCCACGTCTAATGCTTGAATTCTAGATGTGATGTTTTAAGGAGAGTTTTGAACCTCAAGGAGGTAAAGTATGAGATTATGCATTTTCTATAATATCTATGCAATTGTTTTAATGATGCTTTGAGAGTAAAGTGTCAAGTTTGTTGTTCCTTTTGTTATGATGTTGAAAGGAAATTCTCATAATACACATTGAACATAATGTGAAAGAGTTCTCACATAATGAAATTAATAGGTTGGAAAGTCTCTCTCACCTAATTAAATTAAAGGCTAAAGAGCTTACATAACTAGAACATG
Organism: Solanum chiquidenum; assembly: GCA_029582725.1. Classification (NCBI taxonomy): domain Eukaryota; kingdom Viridiplantae; phylum Streptophyta; class Magnoliopsida; order Solanales; family Solanaceae; genus Solanum; species Solanum chiquidenum. The sequence goes on from JAJOOS010016663.1 coordinate 28,354, forward strand.
GATGGTGATAGTTGCTCACGCATGGTCTAAAGAGTTGAGTTAATGATGTACATTGAATTGGTAGGCCAAGGGAACCCTTTCATGTAAAATTCTAAAGAGTTGAGTTAATGATACACCTTGAATTGGTAGGCCAAGGGCACCCTTTCACAAGTAACTAAGAAGAGATATTCTAATGATGTACCTTGAATCGGTAGACCAAGGGCACCCTTTCATGAGTAATGATGTTAATATGAATTAAAACCTCCGTGGGAATTTAATGCTTAGCACCAAGTGGATATTGTGTGAGGTGGATGTTCTCCCGTAGTAAGGCCAGGTGTCTAGAAGCAACCTCTTGAGATGGAAGCTCTCCGGTAGAAAGGTCGGGTTTCTAGTAACAATCTCCTTATCCCATAAACTATGTGCCCCCGTAGGTTATTAGCTAGTGGATCCACCTAAGCTAAGAGTTACCGGTTCTAACTTAGGCAAGTAGACCAACCCTTTTTGGTGTAGGAGTCACCGGATTCCATGTTAAAGCTCACGTGGTCTCATGTCGGTTAAGGCTTATTTTCCACATGAACAAGAAGTTTATTAATATAGGCATGCTTGAAGAAGTATCCCATAAGTGTTCAAAAGCTTTAAAGATATTGTTAGCTTGCATTAAAAGATGATGATGGCCTAAGTGGTTTACTTAGTATGGGTGAGATTTATGGGGTCGTATTCATGCATTCCACAAGTACGCCATGAGGGTATTTATGAAGTGTTTCTCTTATGTTGTGATGATGTTTGAAGTTGGTAAATTGCATGCTTTAAAATGAAATGTCCCTTTTTGCATGTTTTCAATATTTTATGCATGGCTATCATACTTAGTGCATTTTTGTACTAATGCCTACTTTTCCTACATTTTTCCCAAGTGTAGGGTCCGGTGTTCAAGGTGATCCTCATTGTGACTAAAGCTTGGATTTTCTTATTCTCCTAGCTTGTTGGTGAGTCCTCATGATTCGAGGATGTATGTTTTCACATTGTAGATTCCTTGTATTTCCTTTTTGGACTATTTTGTATGGGCTATGTCCCTTTCTCATTTCGAATATTGTAATTGATGGTTATGTTGAGACTTAGAGTCTAGACTTCCGCTTTTGCTTTTATGAAAATTTTAGAGTTGAAATGCATTTTTACTCTTATTGTTCTATTTCTTATGTTATGATATGCTAAGTGGCTCGTATGGAGTCCTTGGGGTTCTATACGCCATGTCACATCTAGGCGGTACCACTGGGTCGTGACAAACTTGGTAATCACATCACAAGATTTAAAATGATACTAGGATTATGTCTCATAAGTCACGTCTAGTAGAGTCTTGTTCATGAGTGTGAAGCGCGCCACATTTATGAATGAGAATCTACAAGATGCTTAGGAAATTCCACTTCTTTCATTACTCTTAAAATCGTGCGATAAAGTTTAACTCTATAACATCTCTCTCCTAATCCTTACCCGGTGATCTATAAGACATGACTACTCAAGGAGCTTTCACTGGTGCAAATGAGGGAGACAATGTTGATCAAGGAGCTCCTCTTCAAGCTCCTCCAGTTTCGGTTGACCAAGTGACTAATGAGAAAATTAGGTTTGGTTTTCAATTGGTGACTCAATCCAGGATAGAAACCCCGGAATTTTATGGGTCAAAGATGGAGGAAGATCCTCAAGAGTTTATAGATGAGGTCTCTAAGGTTTTGGACTTGGTCAGAGTTACTTCGATAGAAAAGGAGGAATTGGCTGCTTACCAATTGAAAGATGTTGCTCATATGTGGTTTAACCAATAAAAAGAAGTGAGGCCAGTAGAAGAAGGTCCCATGGAGTGGGAAAGGTTTACGAATGGTTTTCTTGATAGGTTTTGCCCTTTGGAGATGAGAGAGGCAAAGATACTTGAGTTTATTAACCTTCAGCAAGGTGGGATGAGTGTTGAGGAGTATGCTTGGATGTTTACTACGTTGTCAAGATATGCTCCATCTATAGTGGCCGACCCTAGGTCGAGAATGAGTAAGTTTGTGTCGGGTGTGTCCGACTTGATAGTAAAAGAATGTCGTATGGCTATGCTTTAAAATGATATGAATATGGATTGTCTTGTTATCTATGGCTAATGGATTGAAGAAGAGAAACTTGAAGACAAGTCTAGAGAAACAAAGAGGTATATAATTGATGATGATAATTCCTCTCAAGAAAGGTCAGATGGACAAAGTCGTCCGAAGTATAGACAAAGGTTTTACGGACAAAGTTCTACTAAGGTTTCCCCAAAGTTTAACCAAGACAGGGTGCCAAACCCAAGCCTCAAGGAAGGGATAGTAGACCCCTATTTCTTAATTGTGCTAGGTGTGGAAAAAGGCACAAGGGTAAGTGCCTAGCGGGTTCAAAGGTTTTTTTTTGTTGCGGAAAAAGTATAGACAAAGGTTTTACGGACAAAGTTCTACTAAGGTTTCCCCAAAGTTTAACCAAGACAGGGTGCCCAACCCCAATCCTCAAGGAAGGGATAGTAGACCCTTATTTCTTACTTGTGCTAGGTGTGGAAAAAGGCACGAGAGTAAATGCCTAGTTGGTTCAAAGGTTTGTTTTGGTTGCGGAAAAAGTGGCCACAATGTAAGGGATTGCCCGATGCTTATGATTAAAGGAAAAGAAGGCAAGCAAGCTCCTCCAAGTGGTTCAGGTACTAGTGTTCCAAAGCAAGGTAGATTCTATGCTCCCTAGGCTAGGGGTGAACAAGAGTATCCTCCAGATATGGATACCGGTATGTTGATAGTTTTCCTAATAGGTGTATATGTTTTATTAGATCCAAATGTTGCTTTGTCTTTCGTGACGCCATATGTGGCAAAGAGATTTGATAAGCTCCCTAGTGTGTTGATAGATTTCGATGTTACTCTTGGTAAGGATTGGCCGCACTATTGTTATGTTTATGTTGATTGTAGAACTTGTGTGGTCATGTTTCAATTTCCAATGAGCCTATCTTAGAGTGGAAGAGGGAAATCCTATGTTTAGAGGTTAGTTGTTCCTTACATAAAGTTTGGAAGGATGATTTCTAAGAGTTGCTTTTACCACCTAGTTAAGGTGAAAAAAATAGCTTTATGTTTGACCAACTTCAAGGGGATAGTTATTTTGCTAGGATTGAACCTCGTTCGGGTTCCTTTGCCAATTGAGGGTGAGAGGAGATGATATTCCAAAGATGGCTTTCCGAACCCGATAAGGCCATTTATGAGTTCCTTGTGATGTTGTTTGGTTTAACTAATTCTCTGGCGGCGTTCATGGACTTGGTAAATAGAGTATTCCGACAATACATTAACATATTTGTGATTGTGTTTATCGATGATACTTTGATCTATTCAAGGAGTAACAATGAGCATGTGGACTATTTGAGGGTTGTGTTAGAAGTTCTTAAGGACCATCAACTTTTTTGCAAAGTTTAGCAAGTGCAAATTTTGGCTAAGGTTCATAGCTTTCTTTGGTCATATTGTGTCAAGTAATGGGATCGAGGTAGATCCTAAGAAGACGGATGCGGTCAAGAGTTGGCCTAGACCTCTAACTCCTTTCGACGTTTGAAGCTTTTTGGGTTTGGCTAGTTACTATAGAAGGTTTGTTGAGGGATTTTATTCCATTGATTCTCCTTTGATGGCTTTGACTCAAAAGAAAGCTAAGTTTGTGTGGTCAAAAGCTTGTGAGAAATTTTTTGAAGAGTTGAAAGATAGACTTACTTCGACTCCGGTGTTGACTTTACCAGAGGGTACGGATGATTTTGTGGTATATTGTGATGCCTCTAGAGTTGGGTTGGGATGTGTGCTTATGAAAAATGGTAAGGTTATTTCCTATATTCAAGGCAACTTAAATTCCATTAGAATAATTATCCTACCCATGATCTTGATTTAGCGGTGGTTGTTTTTGCCTTAATGATTTGGAGGCATTACTTGTACAAGTTTCATGTTGATGTGTTCACCGATCATGAGAGTTTACAATAGGTGTTTATTCACAAGGATTTGAATCTTCATCAAAGAAAGTGGCTAGAATTATTGAAGGATTATGACATGAGTGTTCTTTGTCACCCCGGTAGAGGTAATGAGGTAGTGGGTGCTCTTAGTCGGTTGCCTATGGGTAGTGTGACTCATATAAGTAAGCAAAAGAAAGAGTTGGGTCGAGATGACTCATAGGTTGGCTCGATCAGATGTGCAATTGTTGGATTCCACCAAAGATGGTGTTATGGTTCAGAATGAGCCCGAATTGTCTCTTGTGACAAATGAGAAGGTTAAGCAAGAACTTGTTCCAATTTTGGTTGATTTACAAGAAGCGATGTTTAAGAAATTAGTTGAGCCTCTCTCCCAAGGGGAGATGGTATGCTTTGATAGTAAGGTTGTTAAGGGTCCCTAATGTTCATGATTTAGATTGTTTTTGGGAATGATTTGCCTAATGAGTTTGTTTCAGTGCCTCTAGTATCCCATGTTTCTATGCTCAAGAAGTGCGTTGGAGATCCGGCATCCATAATCCCCTTAGAAGGGTTGGGGATTTGATAAAAAAATTCTTATGAGAAAGTTCCAGTTGAGATCTTAGACAAGCAGTGTCACGACCCAAGCCTAGGGCCTAGACGTGACATGGCGAATGAGGAACCCGAAGGAACCCCAAACAAGCCTCTCAAACTTGTCATCTCACTTCATCGGTCGCGGAAGTACAATCAACATTAATTAACGGGAAAATAGG
>JAJOOS010016664.1:0-26976 GCA_029582725.1 Solanum chiquidenum
GACTGTTGGAAAACTTTATGAACTTCTCTTAACTTGGCTCTTGACTGCTCTTGACTTGACTTTTAACTTTTCCTGAATTGAATTTATGGATTCAAGGATTGTGGTTTGTGATAGGAAAGATCACATGATGTTTAGGAATAAATTTAGATAGATAAACATGAGAAAAAGATCAAAAATCAATATCTGAGGGTGGGTACGCGACGCGGAGACATATTTAATTTTTGGTTGCGAAAATACTTTATGAGGCAGAACGGTCCGTGACGCGAAATAATTTTTTCCAAAACTGGGGACTAGCTCCGCAAAGTAGAGGCACTGCTAAATTTCGACCGATGAAATTTCTTCATCGTTTTCCAACTCTAAACCCTCTAAACTTCGATAGGTCCTTTCCTCAAACACTTAGAATCGATTATATGTTCAAAGTACATCATATTCTACTCAAAATCAGACATAAAATCATGGATTCAGATCAAACAACTCCTCAATAATTTCAACTAATCAAGAATTCAATAGAACTTCAACAAACCCATCAAGAACTCAATTTCTAAGCTTTCAAGAACTTAAATTCGCTGAAATAAATCATAATTGGCATGTGGGTGAACTAAACCAACGCTACGTAATCTCACATACCTTGTAGGGATCACCCCGACGAAATCCATAATCTTAGCTTGAAGAACTTGACGATTTCCTTGCTTCTCCTTCTCTTTTCTCCTCTTCTTTTCTCTTCTCTAAAACCCTAACTCTTTTCCAAAAGCGTAAACTGACCAAGTTCAGTTTAGACCCTTAATTAATTCATTAAAACGGATTTAATTAATTGGATAAGTAAAAGACTAAAATACCCTCAAAAATCCGGATTGGACATTTCCTTATTCCAACAGTCCAACTTCCAAAGGGAATAACTCACTCATACGAACTCGGAATCGCGCAAACTCGGTGGCGTTGGAAAGATAATCCAAGAGCTTCCTATCATATCTGGAAGTGCTCGTAAATCATCCCGAGCTAGAAGTTATGGATGTTTGAAGTTGACCAAAAACTCACTATTTCCTAACTTAAGTAAATTTTCAGATTTTCATTCTTTCCAAAAATGACTATTTCCAATTATTGGCTTCTTTCTATTTATTTCAAATTGCGAGATGTTACAATATCTCCCCCTTGGGAACATTCGTCCTCGAATGATATTACTCTTACTAGACTAAGGGTGTAACATCAAAATTCAGCTCAAACACCCAACAATCAATGCCAATACAACATGCTAACTTATAAATTAAAGAGTACTAATAAGAGAATTAGTACCTTGATATGGAAAATTTCCGAGCTCAAAGAGATGTGGATATATGTTCTTCATATCTTCTTCAGCTTCCCAAGTAGTTTCCTCAAGAAACTGGTTTCTCCATAGAACTTTGACTGATGCTACTTCCTTGGTCCTCAACTTGCGAACTTGGCGATCTAGAATATGGACCGGAATTCTTCATAAGATAATCTATCCTTGATACCAATATCTTCAGTTGTTATGATAAGTGAAGCATCAATCATGCACCTCTTCAACATGGAAATATGAAATACCGGATGAACCGCTACTAACTCTTGTGGTAGCTCCAACTCATAAGCTACTTCGCCAATCCTCTTTGAAATTCTGTAAGGACCAACATACCGGGGACTAAGCTTTCCCTTCTTACCAAACCTCGTAACACCATTCATGGCTTAAACTCTCAAATATACCCAATCATCTACTTCAAACTCTAACTCCCTTCTCCTAACATCAGTGTAGGATTTCTGACGACTCTGCGCCATTTTCAACCTCTCTTCAATCACCTTTACCTTCTTCATAGCTTGATGAACTAAATCTGGTCCTATCAACCCAGCTTCACCAACTTCAAACCATCCAATAGGATATCTGCATTTTCTCTCATAAAGAGCTTTGTAAGGAACCATATGGATGCTAGAATGGTAACTATTATTGTAAGCAAACCTAATGAGAGGTAGGTGATCATCCCAATTACCCTAGAAATCAATCACACAATCTACTTGATACCTCAAAACACCATCTCCCCCTTGTTCACAAGCAATAACTTTTTTTTTTGCTTATGAACACTTGCCTTCAATTCAAGCAATAAAGGATCTAGGTCTTGCTTGCCTTTTACTTCTGACACTAATGATGATTCAGCTCCATTCATCACCACTACTCCTCCTTCTGTGGAATCCATTAATCGAACACCTAGCCATGCAAGTCTATGCACTTCTCTTGCTAACTCTATCTTTTCTTTCTCAACATGGGCGGTACTACCCATAGACAACTTGCTTAAGGCATCAACAACAACATTAGCCTTACCTGGGTGGTAAATAATACTCATGTCAAAATCCTTGAGTAATTCTAACCACCTCCTCAGTCTGAGATTGAGCTCTTTCTGAGTAAACACATACTGAAGGCTCTTGTGATCGGTGAACACATCTACATGAACACCATACAAATAATGACACCATATCTTCAAAGCGAAAACTACAGCAGCAAACTCTATATCATGGGTTGGGTAGTTCTTCTCATGAACCTTCAACTATCTAGAGGCATAAGCTATAACTTTGACATTCTGCATTAACACACAACCCAAACCAACTCTAGACTCATCACAATAGACAACAAAGCCTTGCGTACCTTCTGGTAAGGTCAATACTGGGGCAGTAGTCAACCTCTTTTTCAATTCCTGAAAGCTTTTCTCACAAGCTTCAGACAATTGAAACTTAACTATTTTCTGAGTTAACTTGGTCAAAGGAGATGAAATAGACGAGAACCCCTCTACAAACCTTCTATAATAGCCAGTCAAACACAAGAAACTCCTAATATCAGTTGGAGATGTGGGTCTAAGCCAATTCTGCAATGCCTCAATTTTCTGAGTATCTACTTTAATTCCCTCTCCAGACACAATGTGTCCTAGGAATGCCACAGATTCAACCCAAAACTCACACTTAGAGAACTTGGCATACAACTCTTTGTCTTTCAAAGTCTAGAGAACTATTCTGAGATGACTAACATGATCTTCTTCATTCCTTGAATAGATTAGTATGTCATCAATGAAGACGATAACAAATATATCTAAATAAGGTTTGAAAACTGTATTCATAAGGTCCATGAACGCTGCTGGTACATTAGTCAAACCAAAGGACATGACCAAAAATTCATAATGATCATAACGGGACCTGAATGCTATCTTTGGAATATCACATTCCCTTACTTTCAACTGATGGTAGCCAGATCTGAGGTCTATTTTTGAGAAACAAGTGCCCCCCTGAAGTTGATCGAAAAGATCATCAATCCTTGGGAGAGGATACTTATTCTTGATGGTAACCTTGTTCAACTGACGGTAATCTATACACATCCTAGAGGAACCATCCTTCTTCCTCACAAATAATACCGGAGTGCCCCAAGGTGAGACATTTGGTTGAATAAAACCCTTATCTAGGAGATCTTTCAACTGCTCTTTTAACTCTGATGGTGCCATTTTGTATCTGGAATAAGGTCTATACCGAAGTCTATCTCTCTCTCAGGAGGGACATCCGGGTAGATCATCTGGAAAGACTTCTGGAAACTCTCTCACTACTGAAACTGACTGAATAAGAGGTATCTCAACACTAGAGTCATTAACTCGGATTAAGTGATAGACACAACCCTTAGAAACTAACTTCCTTGCCTTAAGGTACGAAATACAACGACCCTTATGCACTGCTAAATTGCTTTTCCACTCTAAGACTGGCTCATTTGGAAACTGGAACTTGACAACTCGAGTTCTACAATCAACTGAGGCATAACAGGCATGAAGCTAGTCCATACTAAGAATGACATCAAAATCTACAATGTCTAACTTAATTAAATCATCCATGGTACTCTTGTGATTGACGAAAATGGAACAATCACGATAAACTCTTTCTGCTAGAATAGACTCACCAGCAAGTGTAGAAACACTGAAGGGCTCAAGATATTGCTCTAGAAGAACATCAAAACTGAAGACTTGGATTATACCAGTGACAACATCTAGTGAATCCTATTGCTCTCATCGACTAGTGATAGCATGAAGACGGTTTACTTTTTCGTCTGCCCCTGAAGTAGCTCATTTAGATGCAGCTCTATCTGGTGAAGCAACTGAAGAAGACTGGGCTCTATTGCCCTCTTTACCATTACTCTGCCTGTTCTTAGGAAACTATCTTATAAAATGATAGTTCTGGCCACACTTGAAGTAACCACTGGAACCATCACGACACACCCCTGAGTGGCTCCTACCACACTTAGCACATGCAAGAGTCTTAGCACTCTTTTGTTCCTTACTACCTTGCGAATGCGTAGGTCTAACTCTGAAGTTATGAGAATTTTGACTATTATACACACATTGGTTCCTTGGTGTAGGTGCACTAGCAATTAATGGAGCATGTCCTTTCTGCTTAAGTTGGAAAGAGGACCTGTTCGAATTACTCTTTTGTTGCTCGGATTCAAATCCTATGTCTTAGCCCTCTTATTCTTAAACTCTTCTTTATCCCTCAGCTTTTTCTCCTCAACTTATTGCATATGGATCATCAGCCTTGCTATGCCCATGTCATCTAATAGCAACGCAACCTCACTCTGCTTACTCGGCAGACGAGACAACCCAGCAACAAATAAGCTCATTCTACTCCTCATGTCAACAACCATCTTTTTGCTTCTCTTAGATCATGGGGAAAGAAATTCCCCGTGAAAGCACTCTCAAAACAGTCCAACTCACAAATGGTTACGCGTAAGCACGAGTTAGAAAGAAACTTTTTAGAGATAAACTCTAACGCATGATATGAATATGAAAGAAGTGAAGAAATTCCTAAATATTGCAGCTTCCTAATTATAGATGTGGCGCATTTCACACCGATAACTAAGACTCTACAGACACGTCTTCATAGACTCAGTAGGACTCTTGAACTTTGTTCTCTGATACCAAATTTGCCACTTCCCGAGACTACACCCTGGATGTGTCCGGCACTCGAAGACCATTGATGTACCCAAGTGAACCCTTGGCCTGGCTTACTTACTCAGCAAAAGACTAAAAGCATTATGCAAGGATTAAATGCACTTACTCAACTATTTTAAACTGAACTCATAATGTTTTAAAAATAAACATTTAACTTAGCCAACATGGCAACTCAAATATGAACATAAGTCAATAACAAAATAATGACGAATGGACTAACATTTGACTGACTGTCTATTTATGAAGCCTCTAAAACTGAGATGGATGTCGGGACAAGACCCCCGAACATCCTAACAACTGAAAATATGAGAAAATAATGTATAAGGAGCCCTCCAGAAAGCAAGGAGGCTCACCAACTGACTCTGAATGCTCAACCTCTTTAATGAAGCGTTGGATGTTGATCCTGGTTACCACCGTCTGCATCATAAATACGATGCAAGCCAAGTGGCATCAGTACATTGAATGTACGAGTATGCGAGTTGGAAAGCTAAACATGACAAAAGCTTGAAAGGAATCTGAAAAAACACTTACCTTGACTCTTCTCAACACCTGAATAACTAAATTGATTTCAATATAAAGTAGTGTAAATAAATGCAGTATAAACAAAAGCTTTCAAACATAGTTTTCAACTCTGTGTATTTAGAAACACAATAATAACACTGTATGTATGCAAATATACAATATGAACTATGTTTGTATATAAAAATACAAATATTTCTGATGTATATAAAAATACAAAATACTGTTGTGGGAGTTTCCCTAACCGACAATCATCATATAAGAGCTATTGTGATGATACATCGATTTCCCTCACGCTGCCAAAGCATCCTACACCTTGCCACAAATATAGGATCTGAACTACTAAGTGGATCCACTAGTCTATGCTAAAATGCACTAAACGAATCATCTAAAAAGTATGACCCTTTTCTACCCATGATGGCTACATGGTTTATGGGGGATGTGAGTTGTCTGAACTCTCCCCCATATCGGTGCTCAATACTACTCCCAAAATATGATACTAGCTCTTTATGTTTAAAAACATACTTCTTTCTGTGATTTGAGATAATTGCTCAAAAACTTAGCTCACAGGCTATCTCAAAAATCAAAGTTTCTTCTCTTGCTTCATTTAGAAAGCGATTACTCTTTTCTGAAAACTAGCTCAAAGGCTCTTTTGAAAATCAAGGTTTCCCTTCTTCTTTAAATGTGAAAACATTTACTCTTTAACTGAAAATAAGCTCAAAAGCTCCTTTGCAAATCAAGTTTTCCCTTCTTCTTTATATGTGAAAACATTTTACTCTTTGGGAATACATAGTTCTCATATACTCTTTTGAAGAAAATGAACTTCAAACTTTACTCTTTACTGATCCCAAAACTTAAGTCTTAAAACAAAGTTAAAACGTCTGTAAAAGACTGTTGGAAAACTTTAAGAACTTCTCTTAACTTGTCTCTTGACTACTCTTAACTTGACTCTTAGCTTTCCTTGAATTGAATTTATGGATTCAAGGATCATGATTTGTGATAGGAAAGATCTCATAATGTTTAGGAATGAATTTAGATAGCTAAACATGAGAAAATGACCAAAAATCAATATCTGAGGGTGGATTCGCGACACAGAGACATATTTAATTTTTGGTTGCGAAAATACTTTTCGAGGAAGAACGGTCCATGATCGAAATGCGACGCGACGCGAAATGATTTTTTCCAAAACTAGGGACAAGCTCCGCGACGTGAAGGCACTGCTAAATTTCGACCGACGAAATTTCTTCTTCGTTTTCCAGCTCTAAACCCTTCAAACTTCGAGGGTCCTTTCCCCAAACACTTAGAATCGATTATATGTTCAAAGTACATCAGATTCTACTCAAAATCAGACCTAAAATCATGGATTCAGATCAAACAACTCCTCAATAATTTCAACGAATCAAGAATTCAATAGAATTTCAACAAACCCATCAAAAACTCAATTTCTAAGCTTTCAAGAACTTAAATTCGCTGAAATAAATCATAATTGATGCATGGGTGAACTAACCCAATGCTATTTGATCTCACATACCTTGTAGGAATCACCCCCGACGAAATCCACGATCTTAGCTTGAAGAACTTGACGATTTCCTTGCTTCTCCTTCTCTTTTATCCTCTTCTTTTCTCTTTTCTAAAACCCTAACTCTTTTCCAAAAGCGTAAACTGACCAAGTTCAGTTTAGACCTTTAATTATTTACTAAAACGAATTTAATTAATTGGATAAGGAAAAGACTAAAATACCCTTCAAAAATCCGGATTGGACATTTCCTTATTCTAACAGCCCAACTTCCAAAGAGCATAACTCACTCATACAAACTCGGATATGCACAAACTCAGCGGCGTTGGAAAGATCATTCCAAAAGATTTCCTACCATATCTGGAAGTGCTCCTAACTCATCCCGAGTTAGAAGTTATGGCTATTTGAAATTGACCAAAAACTCACTATTTACTAACTTAAGTAAATTTCCAGATTTCCTTCTTTCCAAAAATGACTATTTCCAATTATTGGCTTCTTCCTATTTATTTCAAATTGCGATATGTTACAAAAGCATCGGATACGGATTATGAGAAAGAACATATAGAGTTACACTCTATCACACGACTGAGAGTAATGAAAGAAGTGGAGTTTCTAAAACATCTTGTAGAATCTTTTTGATAATTGTGGCGCGTTTCACACTCATGAAAAAGACATTATGAGACTTCCTAGGACCTTTCTAAAACTTGTGCTCTGAATACCAAGTTTTTCATGACCCAAAGTATCCCCTAGGTGCAACAAGGTAGATAGGACCCCGAGAGGCCCTACACAAGTCACTTAGCATGCATAAATAAGATAATAGAAATTTAAGAGAATTTAAAAGACAATCCATATCAAAAGTTTTATAAAACAAAGCAGAAGTCTACGTGGTCTCAATATCCATCTATTACATCAAGAGTGACCAGGACGTAACCCTGACATCACGTACAATATCTGAAAAGTAAAGATTGAAAGCAATAAAAGGTTCGATCCTCAAAACATGAGGACTCTCCGCTATTAAGTATGCTCACGGTGACTCCTAGCCACGAGGATGAAAATATGAAACCCCGGACCCTACATTTGGGAGAATGTAGGCAAGAATATTTGTTAGTACAAAAATGTACCAAGTATGATACAAATGCATATAGATGTAAATCATGTTAAAAAGGACATTTCATGTCATGCAAAGACCAAGTCAAAAACCATAAGTAAAGGGTTAGAAAACATCATAATAATCATGGTCAAATGCAAGTAAAACTCATCTTTGAACACTTGTGAAATACTTCTTGAAATGACCTTAGTTCATCGTTATTCTTGTCGTGGCAAATTAGCCTTAATCGACATAAAGACCATGCGATCTACAACATCGAATTCAGTGTTTACTCCACACCGAAAAGAGGTATTCTCACTTGCCAAGTTAAGAACCATGAACTTTTAGCTTTGGTGGATCCATTAGCTAATGTCTATCTAAAAAAATCATCCTATGGTGGCACATAGTTTATGGGACACGGGTAATTGCCACCTGTCCACTTGGTACTAATCTGAATTCCTATGGAATAGTCATTAATCAAACCCATCTTATCTTTAAGGGTCATCGGTAATCGCCTCTTGCCCGACACTATGGGGACATGGGTAATCGCCTCTTGTCTTTAATTATAGGTCATGGGTAATCACCTCGTGCCTCATCATTATAATAGCTCGTTAACTTTGATTCGTTTTAGGTGAGAAGACCTTTAAACCTTAGAATCCTTTATGTGAGAAAACCTTTCACAATAATTAACAAAAACATCATATATGCTTTACTCTCAAAGCAACTTACACCATATTGATCAATTTCATAAGAACATGTATATTTCCATAGTTCAGCTTTCATGGTTCAAAACCCACTTTCAATCATCAATATCTAGAAAACATGGGTTGAGCATGGGTTCATGGGGGTTTATCTTAAAAACATGGAATTCTCTCAATTCATGCATAATACTTCATAAAACAATCAATTATACCAATATAAACTCGTGACATAGAAGAAAACGCTAACTTCAATTGGAGATTTCTAACTTCAAAATTTGGGGAATTTAGGAACTCTATGGAGGAAAGAGCTTCATAGATGAAGACTATCATACCTTAGTGCTCAAATCCCTTAAGCAATTTGGTGAATTGGAGACTTGATTTTGAAACCATAGGTTGACTCTTTCTTCTTTTTCTTCTTCTAGAGAGAGAAATATTTTGGAGAAGATGAACTTGTTCTTCTTTTTGGTAAATTGAGAGAATGACTTGAATGGGTGATTTTGGGAGTAAAAACCTTTATATAGGGCTTTAGGTAAAGGTTAAAACAACATGGTATTGAATTATAATAATTAGAAAAGACCCAAAAGCCCCTGACATAAAACTGATAGATTGCACCTCATTATGGCCTTCATGGCATGTCAAGGGTTCCACGGCCCATGAACCAAGTCGTGAAGAGGCCGTTGACTTAGCGATTCACTGTTGCCATTCCATGAAAGCCTTGATGGCTCGTCAAAGGCCCCCGGGCTATTATGGCCGTCGTGGTCCTTGACCACTGGCAAGGGTAAATACCCCTTCTGGTGACCCCTTCTTGACGACGCCATCGACGACCCGTCAACCTCACCACAATCCGTCTAGGCTTCCGTGGGAGGGACTCCTGCAAGGCAGGTCTTGGGAACTTACCACGACGCCCTTCATGGACCATCATGCTCTTCACGAACATGGCATGAACCTATTCAAGATGACTTAAGTGAGTTTTCCTCTACCCCTTTCTAACCTTTCTAGCCTTTCGTTAATCCGAGGTGTTACAGACTCACCACACATGGCATGAACCTATTCAATATGACTTAATTTCACTCCCTAGTCAAGAACAAAAGAGTTTACACTTCACCATCTAGTAAGTTGGAGTAACAAAAAGAGTCAACACATTGTTACAAAATCATTCATTTTCACAAAACTTTCGGAGGGGTGCTTATCTCACAACTCACAAGTCTTGACTAAATCTATTAGTACCAAACAAGTCACACCCTCACATTAAAGAACGATAGAGCCAACAACACTCAACAAAATGACAATTTTCCCTTAAGAATGACGTCACCAAATCTATCAATGGGAAAATTCAAGCCTTTTTGTTGAGCATTCACAAGGGCTTCCAAACTCACAAGTAGCGGGTACTCAAACTCCCCCTACATCAAGGCATACAAGAATGAAACACTATCATCACAATTTATTACTACAACACATAAACTAACAAAGGATGCTAATATAATAAAAACAAAACATAATAAAGATAACCAATCCGCACAATAAACAAAAGCAACAAAACAACAATCCAAAATGTCAATTAAAATAAGATAAAACAACCCAAATGAGAGCACCCCAACTAAAAATGATGTTGTGTCCTCACAATACAACTATAAAACTCAAAAAGATAATATGAAGGGCTCCCTTGGCTGCCTCAATCTTATCCATCTGTCTCGGTGGACTCCATATCCTCATCTCCACCATCAAACCTCCATGTAGCAGGCTCATATCTGTAATCGTCTGGCCTAGAAGTTGGGAGTGGCTCGTTTGCCTTCAGAACTTTCCAAAGGCCTTTTACCCCTTTCCACATTTTAGTAAAGAATTTGTCTCTACTCTTCTCCTACTTTTTCATTTTTTTATGTGAGATGCTTAACTCTCCATGTGACTTATCCAAACCGGCATAAGCCTTCTCCAAATTTGCAAATTGAGAATTTTTCTTCCTTTAATCAATTAAGTAGGCATCAAACTCACTTTGGGTCACATAAGATCTTGGCCCAAAAGATGACTCACCCAGCCCTTGAGGCAACCTCGCCACTATCTCCTTCACAATCCTCAACTTACTAACCAATGACTCAAACGGGCCCAAAACTGGAGGTGCTTTAGTATTGTCCTCCACATGTATGAACTTTTCGGAGTCAAATTTCCTCCTTTTGATTTTTACCACCGTGGAAAGATAAGATTTTTAGGCTCCATCCAAGTGTCACCTGGAAGTATCTCCACCTCAGCCCATTTACAATGATCTGTGATCAGAGAGGGAACAACAAGAGACAAGTTGTCATGCATTTTGAATTCCTGGAACTCATCTACAATCAAGTGGCCTATATTCAGCAGGACATCATGAAGTAAATAAGCCACTATATGTGCTCGCAACAATAGAATGTTGCTAATGTTCCCACTTGAGGAAATATAACTGCATACGATGTCATTGCCTCTATGGTCAAGTTTAAGCATAAAATCACAGCCTTTGTAAGAGCCCATGAGACATTTCTGTTTGGACATAGCTTTGAATCTAACCAAGCAATCGACTCACAATCCTTGTCTATGAAGGCCTTGATATCGTGGTTGAGTAACATATATATTTGATCGATTGCCTCTGACCCATAGTTGACAACCTTACCCACGATAATGATCAATCGTGATGCCATGTTAGTCTCCATGAGATTAGCATAAAACTACCTCACCCATTGCTCATTTTCTTTGTAAGGTAGAACTGCAAAGCATATCCATCTGGATGCCATCAACCTTTGGTGGAAAGTCAGAAGCATTTCCTCAACTTTTTCAAGCAATATATCTTTCTCCGGAAGTAGCTTCTTCTTCATCAAATCAGCATAATAGATCTCTTATGCACGGAGAGAGACAAATTGATATTGGTTATATTCGACCACCACTTCCTCCTCAAAACCGAGTTCGTCTGCTATTTTTGGCTTTATAAAAATCACAATAGAATATAAGTGTGAGAATCATGTGTTAAACAATGCTACTTCATAGGTAGAAGTCAAAGAAAATGGTTGGAACTCAATTTGGAACCAAAACAAACATGTTGAAAATTTTCACCCCAGAAGAAAACAACCCCTGATATCGCAAAAGTGAAGCCATGTTCGTTTAATCAAATATCGTAGAAGCGACCACAAGGTCGTTTAAGCGGAAATCACAAAAGCAAAGGGGTATTGTTTAAGCGAACATCGCTTTTGCGATGGCGAGTCCGCTTTTGCGAACAGTCCCCCCCCCCCAACATGAACATCCAATTTTGATTTCACTTGTTAGCACAAAATTTCAACCAATATCAGTGCAAAATAAACAACAAACATACAAGAAACCAAGAAACTCAATCATTTTGGCACACAAGTTTCAAAAATCATTTTTGAGTTCTTTTGGGCATTTTATCAAACACAGGATGTCCAATCTATTTTAAACAATTAGATAATGAAATGGGTACTCGAGACTTCCCCAAATACTCCAAATCATCCCACACACATGTATTTAACAAATTTAGCTAAGAATTAGGGCAACACTTTCACAATTCTAACCCTTAAGTTAGAGAAGTTAGTACCCGCTAAATACCCCCGACTTACAATAAGAAAAAATTAATTATCCAAATGAAATTTACCAATTCAGGAGAGGAAAAGTGACAGAGACATACCGTATTGTGTTTTCACAATGAAGACCAAGAGTTTAGAACAATTTGTGACAAATGAGGAAGAGAGGAAGAAGTTGGACCTTTTATTTTAAGTTTTGTGTCAGTTTGGATTCTGCTCACTGCCTTTTGAACTCCTTACCTTTGCCTAAGTGACATTTGGTCTCTTTTGCAACCTCTGATGAAACATGGGGTTCACTTAAGCAATGTTCACTTTTTACGAGAGGGAATCACTTTTGCGGACTTCGCTTAAACGAACTGGTGTTCGCTTTTGCGACTCTTGAAACCCCTTTTTAGCAGGTCACTCACTTTCTAGATCGATGGACTCGAGGGTCATTGGGAGATTTGCCCAGTCACGTTGGGCAATCCTGGGCACCCAAAAAGTTTCCTTAGTCATATTTTGATAGGGTTTTTGCTCAAATTTCATTTCCTACAAGATTCACGCCTACAAACCTATTCAAATTAATTCCAAAAACTCCAAAATAATAAGGATTAGTCAAACACAAAAATTTAAATCTAATCTAGAAGCCAAAAAACTCACAATTAAACTAATTTGGATACTGATGGGGTGCCTCCCATCAAGAGAACAATTTAACATCGCGACGCGACGCTGGGTACATCACCTTTTGTGTTTCCACTTCAAGGGAATGAACCATCTCCCCAACTTGAGATCAATTTCACTTCGAGGAGCATAGGGAGTCCAAGAGACCATCAAGTGTTGCACATGATCTATCCACTTTGAAGACTTGAATTTCTTACCCAACTTCGCATTATGCTTTCATTTTGGATAGTTGGGAAAGAGTGAAAAGATCACTAGGCCATGTGAGCATTGGACTTCATAATTATGGCCTTCAAGTGAGAGACACTCTCACTTTAAAATGAACTAAAATTGTCATATATGATCATTTTTTCTTTTTCTTGCAACTCTAGTATCATGCTAGTGTTTTCGCCTTTTTGGATTGTTATTGACTTGGGTTGGTTACACCAGCTCAAGATATCTTCTATATCTACCTCGACCCTTTCTCTTGTATTGGTTTCTAACAATTCAATCCTAAACATGGGTTGGATTGTCTCATCATACCGAACAAGGTGCAAGTCATGATATCCTTCTTCACTCTTTTTGGCCATTGGATAATGAGGAATTTTCACCCTCACGATTGTTTTCACCTTAGCCCTAAGAGTAGCAAGCCCAATCTCAAAGTTGACCATATCATAGAACCGAGCTAGGTGCATTTCTCGAAGACTTTCGATCATAAGGAAGAGTA
The DNA here is from genome assembly GCA_029582725.1 of Solanum chiquidenum. Lineage (NCBI taxonomy): Eukaryota > Viridiplantae > Streptophyta > Magnoliopsida > Solanales > Solanaceae > Solanum > Solanum chiquidenum. The sequence continues at coordinate 13,720 of JAJOOS010016664.1, forward strand.
GGTGTAGGACTTTCTTGCCCCAAATGAGCTTATCATACACGACCTCAAACCTCAATTGATTTGTCACATTTGTTTCACCAATATGCCATGGGTCGGTAGAGGGTATACGATTCCCAAAAATGTAATGACCACAAAATGCCATAGAAATAAAACAAAAGAAAATAAAAAGAACTATTCACAATCTAGATTGAAACAAGTAAACTAGAAATCTTAAATCAATTCAATACGCCTAATTGTTCCCCGGCAGCGGTGCCATTTTTTATAACGCTTAAATGTCCTTTTTAAAACTAATTAAAAGGGACAACGGTCGTCGTCAGTCAAAACACACAACTAAGAGTCAGGTCGAATCCCACAGAAAATAATTTATCGGTGATTGAAAAAATAAAAGGCTAACTAGATACGAGTTTGAATCTAAACATACAAGGCACAATAATATCAAATAGAAAGCAGTTTTTCTAACTACACTTCTAACAGGGGCAAAGACGATATCAAGCAAGGGATGTATGGGAATTGGGAAAATTTGATATTCAATTAACACTCAACGATCCATTGCAATTCAATCCAAAATCAATCACTAATAGGTAGGCTAAGTCATCGTAGGTCAATCCTAATCTTTTTTCAGTTTTAAAGGACTATTTCATGACATCTCCTTTCAGTCTCAAACATTTAATTCAACAAAACAACACACTACCTTAAGACTTATCTTTCGAGAAAGCCTTTCACTTAACAATGGAACCCTAAATTTTATCCTTTCGGCCTGAAATTCAAGATTTAAAGCTAAAATGTGATTATCAATCTAATTAGCCACTTCACAGATTATATTTTCAAGCAACCCACGAAGATCAAAAGCTAGGATTGAGCATGCACACTCAACCCATAAATTCAAACATGAAAACTAGATTAAACCTATTTGATAAAATCAAACATGGAAATAAAAAATTACAAAATCAATAGAGCAATAAATTAAATACCCAAACAGCCTTGTCTATTTCTAGCACAAAAGCTCCAATTTCACACAAGTAATTACACCCATATTTCTAGTAATTAAGAATAAGGAAATGAAGAAAGGTAAAAGATATTTACTAAACTAGAACACAATCTCCAAATCCACAAATGAAATATGAAGCAACTTGCCTTCAATGTCTCAACCCCAAGATCAAGAACAAAAGAAAATCTATCGTTTGATGAGTTTTTCTCTCTACAATATTCTCTCTAACAGTTCTTTGATGATGAATAATGTTCCACCTTAGATTTATTTTATAAATTTTGGGTTCAATGCTTGAGAATTTCTCATTTTACCCTTGTCTGAAAAGGCGGGCTTCACAAAAGCAGCAGGAGGCTCGCAAAAGCGCACGTAAGTTTTCTTAAGCGACCTCTACCTTTTTGGACCAGTTCGCAGAAGCGAATGCCGCTTGGTCGCTTATGCGGCCTATTTACTTTGTTGACTAGTTTACTTAAGAAAACAATATTCCATAGGTGCGGGATCTGGAGCTTGTTTTCTGCCACATTTTTCTTCTTTTCAGCTTTTGTGCATCATTTTCCATCCTGGCAACAAACACTTGAAATTAACACAATTCATAGGATAGGTAGCCTCTTCTACTTTGAGTGCCACAAAGTCATAAGAAAAGAGCCTCAAATTAGTGCAAATTCACCACTCATCAACTTTGAAAAAGGAAAAAAAATCATCTTCCATTCTCTGTTATCACTATACACAAGAACCTTCTAAGGATTTTGAGTGTTTAGCAATTTTGTACTTGAATTTACTAGGTTTTTGCTTTGAGCATTTTGGTATTTGAAGTTTGGATCAACCACTTCAAATTTCAAGCAAACTTAGAATTTAAAGCCAATATGCAATTATCAATCCAATCATCCACTTCATGTAATCCTTTTCAAGCAACATGAAGATATAATCTAGATTTGGGTTCACAACCTCAAATCATTAATCAAAACATGAAAGATTGAACCCATTTGAATTAATATGAAATAGAGAAATCTACAAACATCCAATATTCTAATCAAAATCTAAGTTCATTTGCACACTTTTAGAATATAGGTTTTAGCTACACGTATGGAAATTAAAGAAAGTTATACTAAAAAGGTTGTTTCATTTTTGAATGCTAGATTTTCTTTAAGGTCTATATTAAGGTTATAAATTATTTTGTGTAGCTTGCATTTTGAAACTTGAAAAGGCTCTTGTGACAAACAACGTGTTATTGAAAAATTTATATTGTGATTTAGATTGATCTAGCCTACCCATTGAGAATTAATGCTAATGAGCAATTACGTTTACTCATACTAGAAATTGATCTCATATTTGCTAATTATTCGTGTTCACTCACTATTGTTATTCAATCAACTAAACTCTCTCAAATTGATAATTTTCAATCTCTAAAATTTATTTTATGTTAAGTGTTGATTTCATAAACCTACAAGAGATTAGCTCACGAATTTGACATCCTAATTGAATTCTAACATAGACCGTTCTCTATGGGATTCGATCCCAACTTTGTTTAAGTTCTTTATGATAGACGATCGCTTGTACACTAATTTGTAAGATTTATAATTGAGCATTATCAAAGACGATGATGATATCCAACGACTTCTACTCATCTTTCCTTGTGGTGGGAGTTGTGTCTTATTTATTTTATAAGTTGTACGCTTAGAAGCTCTTGTACCTGTTTAGACTAGTTCCTTGAAGGTGTTAGTATATTTACTTCTAAAACAACTTTGGAGGTTTAACTCAATTTATGGTTATTTCTTAAACATTAAGGGGTTGTTTGGTAGAAAAACAAATAATGTAGGGATTAGTAACGCATGGATTAGTAATGCAGGGATTAGTAGTGCTGAGATTAGTAATGCACCGTATATTTTTTATCAAGTATTTGGTTCATTGATTGCCACCTCATCTTGTGTTTGGTTTAGAACAGTACAAAAAAATTCTTTCCAATTATACCCTTGAATTATTATGAGATTTTCTATTTTATGTAATCGGGTCAAGGTAGATAATTGCTGAACAATATTATTTGTTATGACCTTTTACGTAACTAGGAGAAGAACAATGTTGTTGTTATGTTTGCTATTTTTTCACTTGAATTATTTGAGGGTAAACAATTGTTATCTTAATATATTAATCACTTAAAAAACTATAAATTTCAATTTAGAATAGATAGATCATCTACTTTAAAACCGGAAAGACGGTAAACAAAAGCAATATAAAAAAATCATGAACATTTATGTCACTACCAAGGGGTACCCCCTAGATGTAACATGGCACATAGAACCCCGAAGGACTCCATATAATCCACTTAGCATATCACAACATAAAATAATAGAAAAGTACGGAAATTTAAAATATTTTAAAATACAATCGAAGTCTCATAAAACAAAGCGAAAGTCTTTAACATTTGTCTCAAACCATCTAAAACAATGTTGAATAACTCTTAGGACACAACCCATACAATAGTTCTAAACATAAAAAAAGACATAAAAGGAAAGAGTGATCAAGTCCTCGATGCTATGACGACTCACCAAAACTTCTCTTCTTGATCTACTATGAACCTAACCACGAGGATGGAAGTCAATATCACCGAACCCTACATTTGATAAGAATGTAGGCTTGTATGTGTTAGTACAATAATGTACTAAATATGATGGCTAGCATAACTCATCAACATAAGCATATAAGAGGCATAAGACATATACCATAATCATAAGAGACAATAACATAAGTCATAAGCAAAAAATACATCATCATAAGACATAGGCTATGCCTAATAGACAATGATTATAACTTGTGAGTATAAGAGATAACATCATAGTCATAGGCATAATTAATGCATTTAGAACAACATAATGTAAAACAAACACGTCATAAGTCACCTCAAGGCAAGCTTGTGCAATACATGGATAAGACCCCATAATCCCACCCATGCTAAGCAAGTCACTTTAGGTCCTCATTCATCTTTATCATTCTTTTGATCTCAACCATAGCTTATTTCTCATAGACAAAGGAACATTCACCTTTAGTCAAGCATGCATTGGAAGGGCATTTCAAGCGACAATCCAAACTAAGCATACATCATAAGCATAAGCCATAAGCACATTCATTTCATAGACCATCATAACATAAGAGAACATACCATGAATACCCTCAAAGCATACTTGTGTAATGCATGAATAAGATCCCATAATCCCACTCATACTAAGTAAAGCTTCTTGAGTAACCATAGTTCATAATTCATATTCTTGTTGTGGGAATTAGCCTTAACCGATATAGACCATGTGAGCTTAACATGGAATCCATTGTCTACCCCACACCGAAAGGGATTTGTCCTATTTGCCTAAGGTAGAACCATACTCTTAGCTTAGGTGGATCCATTAGATAAGTAACCTACGAAGGCACGTAGTTTATGGGATAAGGAGATTGCTACTAGAAACCCGGACTCAACTAAGGTAGAAGGTTTACATCTCATGAGATACATACTTTGGGAACCCGGACTCAACTAGCGTAGAAGGAACCTATTTGGAAAGTCGAACTCAACTAGCATAAAAGCTTTCATTAGGAAGCCGGACTCAACTAACTTAAAATCTTACATCTCATATTCAATATCCACTCAATGCTAAGCATAATTCCCATTGAGTTCATATTAAGTCTTGATTTAAATTCATATTTTTGGAAGAATGTCTTGACACTCAATCCAACATAACTCATACTATAGCTCATTAGATCACGCGTGAGAATAACATTTCACCGTCCATGTCTTCATATAGATTCATTACGTGAGACTAGCCTTCCAACCTTAGAATCATCATATTGTGAGGAAACCATTCATATCATATCACATTCATACATATGTGTGTATATGAGAATAACCTTTCAACAACACAACAGCTAGATCATGAGCATATTCACTTTACTCTCAAAGTGTTCTTAAAGCATGTGCATAACTTTTATAGAACTTGCATAATACCATATCTTTCTCTTTCAAGGTCAAAGCTCATATAAAATCAACATATCTAGAATGGCTACATTAGACATGGATATAATAATTCAAGTAGTTCAATTTACCACAAGCATAATCTCATACTTCACCTCCTTGAGGTTCCAACTTACTTTCAATCATCACACTTAGGGTTCAAGCACTAGACATGGATATCATCCTAAATCATGTGATTCTATCACTTCATGCATTCAAAATTTCATGAGGTAGATTATGTGGGTAAGGTCCTTCCACAACAACTCTATTTTATAGTCTACCATCATCATATAAGCTTCACTATCAAGCCTTAACATTAATAATTCAACATATTAGCTTTTACCCTCAAGGCCCTAGAAATCACATTCATACTACAAGCCATACACTCAAACAATAATTCACATGGTCATCATATATGGCTAATTATCAAGACAATCTAACCACATGCTTCATTCTTAAGCAATTCAAATCATATATCATTATATAAACTCAATCTCGACACTACTAATCATGATTTATCAAATAAGCCCTAATCTAATAAATTCATGTCGACAAACTTTACTTTTAAGCAATTTATATCTAGGTGCTCTAATCTCAAGAAATTCATAAAGTAACTCATCAATCTTAGAAGGTCACATATAAGCCCTCAATTTCCACTTTCATGGCATAAAACTAAACTATATCAATTTCACCCTAGAGTCTTAGGTTAATCAAGAATACATGTCTAATCATACTAAAATCATGTAATTAAATTATAAACAACCATTATCCACTCAATTGGATCATCATACAACAATACCCACACTATAGGAAGGAACCCTAACTAGGATTGGGGATTCATCTTCACATTTGGGGGAAACATGGAGGCTTCATGTATGAAAGGAATCCATTAATGAATAAGCCATCATAACTTGATTACAAAGCCTACCAAGCTTGAAACAATGGAGACTTGACCTAGCTTGACCCTCTTCTTCTTCTTCTTCTTTGAGTTTTCTAGAGAGCGAAATATTTGAGAGGATGAACTTGGGGTTTTGATTTGGGTTTTGGGAATAAATGACTTAATTGGGGAGTTTGAATTGTTAAAATAGCTTATAAAGGTGTACTAAAACTATACAAAACAACCTCACTTAAAGCTAACTTAAAAAGGAACTTCCCAAATTACACTTCACTAGGAAGCCTGCTCCCAGGCACCACGGCAGGCTCTACGAGCCATGGTCCCACCCATAGTCCTTGTGCAGTGTCTAAGCCACAAATTCTTGGCCCCTCCTAAGTTCAAGGCATGTCCACGGCCACTCCCATGAGTCGTGTAGGCCTTCACGAGCCGTGAAGTGGCTCGTGTGAAGGAGGCTAACTTGGAAAGCATTAAGGGGCTTACTACCTCACCACCACGGGTGGCACCGCGAGTTGTGGTTGCCACCACGAGCCATGAAGGCTCTTGTGGTCATGGGCCATGACAAGCTTGGGGCAGCCTTGGCTCTTGCCTTGGCCCTTGCCCCTTTTCCTTGGCGCATGCCCTCTAGTCTTGACTTGTAGCCCTCAAACTTAGACCTAGATAGTCTACTAGACTACGGGCTGTTACAATATCTCCCCCCTTGGGTACATTCGTCCTCGAATGATGATCTAGACACCCTTACGGAAGTGAAGACTCAAGACTAACAGCCCATCATGCATGCAACATTGTAATAATGAACAATTCTAAGGAGGAATCATCAATTCCAACTCAAACATACTCAATGCAACACGAGGAAGTAGGAACTACATCTAACAACCCAAAAAAAATACATGGAATTCAACATCTCTCATATCTATAGGAGGAACTACATTCTCCAACTAAAAGCATGCTCAACACAATATCATGGAGCCCTTATGTTACATATTTTCAAAAAAAACACCACTATAGCATGCTCAACTAAACATATCATGGTGCCTATATGCAATCTATACTCATAACATACATCCAAGGAGGAATCTCTCAACTCCAAGTTAGGACATGTTTATCAGTTCGTCTCATGAAGTCTATAGGCAATTCTACTCAATGCACTTCATCATGAGAAAAATTAATCATGCCACATCATTTTCTTTCAAAACATATGTTTTCATGAACATGTATAACATAATGAAATCATGGAAACATCTATAACACACAAGACTTCACCTAAAGAACAAATCATAAGGAGCTCATCATCTTAATGCTAAAGGAGAAATACAAGGAAAAAAGATGAGGATATCGGGACTTCTTATTGGCCCTGGGCCTCCCAAGTAGCACCCTCACCTAAAACCCTCACTCAAAGACCACTCTTTAACACTTGCATGGAAGAAATTTCCTTACTCATCTATTTCTTAACTTGCCGGTCTAAGATCCCTATCGATATTTCTAAATTAGAGGAATTCTCATTAACTCCCAACTCTTCTAAAGAAATTTATGAATGTCGGATCTCCAACACCTTTCTATATCCTAGAGGCATGGAAAATCGGATACACCGGTGCCACTCATTAAGCAACTCTAGCTTACAAACCACCTTACCAGCACCACTAAAGATCTCATATGAGCCTACAAAAATGGGACTAAACTTCCCAAACTCACTACACCTCTCAAGGTGAGAATTTCAAGAAAACCTAAATCATGAACATCAAGAACACTCAACGACCTTGCTATCTAAGCACACTATCTCCCCCTTGGGAGGAAGCCTCAACGGCTTCATAAGCACCGTCTTAATCATAATACTACCCTTGGTAGAGTCTACTAGCCAAACACCTCTAGGTATTATCTAAACACCCTACTCAAAATGACCATACTAAAGATCAATCTTAAAAGATAACTAACTCTTTGAAGTTGGTCAACACTTTGAACTTTTCTCCCTTACCATACTAGGTGGTACATGCAACCCTCAAGTCATTTTCAATACAAGACATAACCCAAACTTAGGACATAGACTTTCCCTCCTTCCACTCACGGATAGGCTCATTCGAAAATTAACAATTTGACTATACGGGTTCTACAATCACATAGGAGCATAATAGAAGTGCAACCAAAGCATCACAAAGAAAACATCAAAATCTAGCAAATCACAAACATCAATTAAGAAGCTATCAACATACTGGGATCCACATCGGTAGCACACTCATGGTCACCTCTAGCTTGAAGTGCATAAAACTGGTTTTGCTTAGGGGGCATCTCTCTTCCTTTAGCCTTTGCCTTAGAACAATTCTTCATTTTGTGACCATGTTCACCACAACTAAAACAACCTTTTTTGCCGGCTAAACATCTACCCTCATGTCTCCTTCCACACCTAGCACAAGTAGGCCATAAGGACTCATTACTAATTTTGTGCGGTTTAGGGTTAGACACCCTATCTTCACTAAATTCTGGGGGAAACCTAGATGAACCTTGTCCGGAGAACCTTTCAAGAGAAGAATTATCATCATCAATCCTAAACCTCTTTTTCTCCCTAAACCTTTCTTCAAGTTTCTCTTCCTAAATTTGTTAAGCATATATAAGCCATAAGACGAGAAATATTCATATCATGATCAAGCATGGCGGTACGACATTCTTTCACTACTAAATTGGATACTCCCGACACGAACTTACTCATTCCTGACCTAGTATCAGACACTAGAATTGGAGCATACTTAGACAATTGGGTGAACCTAAATGCATATTTCTTAACACTCATATTACTTTGCCTAAGGTTAATGAACTCAAGAACTAAAGCTTCTCTCATCTCTAAAGGGAAGAGCCTATCTAGAAAGGAACTCTTGAACCCTTCCCACTCTATGGGACCCATTCTTACCGTCTAGTCTTTTTTCATTGATCATACCATAATTGTTCAACATCCCTCAATTGGTAAGCGGCTAATTCCGCCTTCTCTACTAGAGTCACTCCCACAAAGTCCAACACCTTAGAAACCTCTTCTATAAACTCTTGAGGATCTTCCTCTATCTTTGACCCAAAAAATTATGGAGTTTCTATCCCGGCCTGATTCAACAGTTGAAAACCAAACCTAAACATCTCATTAGTCACTTTCTCTTCAAAAAGGTCAATTGGAGCTTGAGGAGGAACTTTTTGATCCACATTGTCTTCCTCATTCCTTCTAACGTTAGCCCTTGTAGTAGTCATATCTTGAAAATCATCGGGCACGGATTAGGAGAAAGACCTAATAGAGTTAAACTGTATGGCACGACTTAGAGAATGAAGAAGTAAAGTTTCATAAACATCCAATAGCCCCATATTCATAAATCTAGCACGCGTCACACTTATGAACAAGACTCTACTAGATGTGGTTTGAGACATCCTAGAACCAATCTAAACCTTGTGCTCTGATTACCAAGTTTGTAACGACCCAAGGGTACCCCCTAAATGTAACATGGCACATAGAACCCCGAAGGACTCCATGTAAGCCACTTAGCATATCACAACATAAGATAATGGAAAAGTATGGAAATTTAAACCATTTTTCAATACAAGCAAAGTCTCATAAAACGAAGCGAAAGTCTCTAACATTTGTCGCAAACCATCTAAAACAACTTTGAGTAACAATTGGGACACAGCCCATACAATAGTTCTAAACATGAAAGAAAGACATAAAAGGAAAGGGTGATCAAGTCCTCGATTCTATGAGGACTCACCAAAACTTCTCTTCCAGATCTACTATGAACCTAGCCATGAGGATGGAAGTCAATATCGCCGAACCCTACATTTGATAAGAATGTAGGCAAAAGTATGTGTTAGTACAATAATGTACTAAATATGATGGCTAGCACAAATCATCAACATAAGCACATAAGAGGTGTTAGTCAACATAAGACATATACCATAATCCTAAGAGAGAATAACATAAGTCATAAGCATAAGAGGCATCATCATAAGACATAGGCTATAGCATAATAGACAATGATCATAACTTGTGAGCATAAGAGATAACATCATAGTCATAGGCATAATTAATGCATTTAGAACAACATAATATAAAATAAACACTTCATAAGTCACCTCAAGGCAAGCTTGTGCAATACATGGATAAGACCCCATAATTCCACCCATGCTAAGCAAGTCACTTTAGGTCCTCGTTCATCTTTATCATTCTTTTGATCTCCTCCTTAGCTTATTTCTCATAGACAAGGGAACATTCACCTTTAGTCACACATGCATTGGAAGGGCATTTCAAGATACAATCCAAACTAATCATACATCATAAGCATAAGCCATAAGCACATTCATTCCATAGACCATCATAACATAAGAGAACATACCATGAATACCCTCAAAGTATACTTGTGCAATGCATGAATAAGAGCCCATAATCTCACCCATGCTAAGTAAAGCTTCTTGAGTAACCATAGTTCATAATTCATATTCTTGTTGTAAGAATTAGCCTTAACCGACATAGACCATGTGAGCTTAATATGGAATCCAGTGTCTACCCCACACCGAAAAGGGGTTGTCCTACTTGCCTAAGGTAGAACCATACTCTTAGCTAGCTAAGTGACCTACAAGGACACGTAGTTTATGGGATAAGAAGATTGCTACTAGAAACCCAAACTCAACCAAGGTAGAAGGTTTACATCTCATGAGATACATACTTTGGGAACCTAGACTCAACTAGCGTAGAAGGAACCTATTTGGAAAGTCGAACTCAACTAGCATAAAAGCTTTCATTAGGAAGCCGGACTCAACTAACTTAAAATCTTCCATCTCATATTCAATATCTACTCGGTGCTACGCATAATTCTCATTGAGTTCATATTAAGTCTTGATTTAAATTCATATTTTTGGAAGAATGTCTTGACACTCAATCCAACATAACTCATACTATAGCTCATTAGATCACTCGTGAGAATAACCTTTCACCGTCCATGTCTTCATATAGATTCATTACGTGAGACTAGCCTTCCAACCTTAGAATCATCATATTGTGAGGAAACCATTCATATCATATCACATTCATACATATGTGTGTATATGAGAATAACCTTTCAACAACACAACAGCTAGATCATGAGCATATTCACTTTACTCTCAAAGTGTTCTTAAAGCATGTCCATAACCTTTATAAAACATGCATAATATCATATCTTGCCCTTTCACGGTCAAAGTTCATATAAAATCAACACATCTATAATGACTACATTAGACATGGATATAATCATAATTAAAGTAGTTCAATTTACCACAAGCATAATCTCATACTTCACATCCTTGAGGTTCCAACTTACCTTCAATCATCACACTTAGGGTTCAAACACTAGACATGGATATCATCCTAACTCATGTGATTTTATTACTTCATGCATTCAAAATTTCATGAGGTAGATTATGTATGTAAGGTCCTTCCATAACAATTCTATCTAATAGTCTACCATCATCATATAAGCTTCACTATCAAGCCTTAACATTAATAATTTAACATTTGAGGTTTTACACTCAAGGCTCATACTACAAGCCTTACACTCAAACAGTACTTCACATGGTCATCATATATGTCTAGTTATCAAAACAATCTAACCATATGCTTCATTCTTAAGCAATTCAAATCATACATCATCATATAAACTCAATCTTAACACTACTAATCATGATTTATCAAATAAGCCCTAATCTAATCAATTCATGTCTACAAACTTTACTTTTAATCAATTCATATCTAGGTGCTCTAATCTCAAGCAATTCATAAAGTAATTCATCAATCTTAGAAGGACACATCTAAGCCCTCAATTTCCACTTTCATGGCATAAAACTAAACTATATCAATTTCACCCTAGAATATTAGGTTAATCAAGAATACATGTATAATCATACTAAAATCATGTAATTACATCATAAACACCATTATCCACTCAATTGGATCATCATACAATAATACCCACAATATACGAAGGAACCCTAACTAGAATTGGATATTCATCTTCACAAATGGAGGAAACATGGGGGCTTCATGTATGAAAGGAATCCATAAATGAATAAGCCATCATACCTTGATTACAAATCCTACCAAGCTTAAAACAATGGAGACTTGACCTAACTTGACCCTCTTCTTCTTCTTTGAGTTTTCTAGAGAGAGAAATATTTGAAAGGATGAACTTAGAGTTTTGATTTGGATTTTGGGAATACATAACTTTATTGGGGAGTTTGAAGGGTTAAAATAGCTTATATAGGTGTACTAAGACTATACAAAATGACCTCACTTAAAGCTAACTTAAAAAAGAACTTCCCAAATTACCCTTCACTAGGCTGCCTACTCCCAGGCACCACATCAGGCTCCACGAGCCGTGGTCCTGCCCATGGTCCTTGAGCAGTGGCTAAGACACAAGTTCTTGGCCCCTCTTAAGTTCAAGGCATGTCCACAGCCACTCCCACGAGCCGTCTACGCCTTCACGAGCCGTGAAGTTGCTCGGGTGTAGGAGGCCAACTTGGGCAGCCTTGATGAGACTATTGCCTCACCACCACGGGTGGCACATGATGAGTCCACAAATTGGACTCATTTAGGGCTATATTTGGATAGAATTAGTGTCTTCATATGCATATTTTGTCTCAATATCTTATGAAAACTCTTAAGTTTTAGGTATTTGGAGTTTAAAGGAAAGCATGGACACTACTTAGCAAATAGGAACAAAAGTAGTTGAAAGAACGAAGAAATGAAGATCTGAGATTCACCAAACCCGTTCGGTGAGTCGCCAAAAGGTCTTATCCTCGCCTTTTGTTCTAGTGTGTTGAGCCCTGAAGGAAAGGATCAAATTGGCGGAGAAAAGGAGCAGTCGGCGTGTCACCGAGCAGTTCCGCGAAGCAGTACTATGTCGCCCAATGATCCAAAACACGATGATGATGAAGGATAGAGCAAGACGGAGATGAAACCTACCAAAGGGTGAATCGCCGAGTTGATCAGCTATCCCGATTAACGTCGCCGAGTGATCCTTCACAATATAGATTTTTAGAAACTATAAATACTCGTTGAGAGTTGTAGCTTAAGGGATTGAATTTTGAGCTTTGAACAGTAATTTTTCAAATTTTGCTTTTATTTTTGAGTTCTAAGTTTGGAGAGGGTTTTGAAGAACTTGAAGGTTCAAAGGGTTTCAACCCTAAGATTTTGGACTTGGGTCTTATGGATTCTTCACTCTTGACTTGTTTTGAGACTTAAATCTTCATACCCATTTGAATGCAAACTCATATTGGTTTAAATTTCTATCTATTTAGCATGTCTAGCTAAAACCCCAATTCTTGGGGTGTGATTTTGTGAATATGGGTTAGATTATCTGTTGGGTCTTGCTTGTTGGTGGTTTATTTGTT
>JAJOOS010016665.1:0-17521 GCA_029582725.1 Solanum chiquidenum
TAGCTAAACAAATTTCCGGTAACTTCCGAAGCACATTTTTAAGAACTTTTTGGGTCAAATTCAAACATAATCATTTCATTAAGTTCTCGACTCTAAAATCACATGTGAGGCTCTAGTTTCACTCCATCATTTTCTGGGTCGTTACATATACTTTGGCTCATAAGTGTTTTAAACACATCTTTCTTTAATTTGAGATAATTACTCAAAATCTAGCCCAAAGGCTCTTTTGGAATCGATGTTCTTTTCTTACTCAAATGTAAAAACATTTAGAAACTTCTTTCGGAAATACATAGTTCCCTAATAACTTTTGAGAAATGGACTCGACTTTATGCTCTTGACTTAACTTGAAACTTGAGACTCTTCACTTGGCTTGAAACTCTATACCCTTTACTTGACTTGAAACTCTATACTCTTTACTCGACTTGAACTTGAACCTTAAAATGAAGTTAAAACGTTCAATAAAGACTCTTGATCAACTTTGAAAACTTGCTTGACTTACTTAACTTCTAAGCTTGGCTCTAACTTCACGTGACTTCTAACTTCACTTGACTTCTAACTTCACTTGACTTGGAAACTAACTCTCCTTGAATCGGATTATGAATTCAAGGTGTTTGATCACATGTTATAGATGAGTTTGGGATGTTAAGATGTACCTTAAAGTATAGGAAACAACTATAAAACGTAGGTACTTTACCAAGAAACATGTATGAAAGAGTGGGGAATGAAAGGTAAAGGGAAGGATTGGCGCCCTTGGCGCTCTAAGAGGCGCGGGGCGCCAGCCCTCGAACTTCAGAAGGACTGCTGGGCGTTCTGCCAGGTGCTCTGCCCCAAGGGGAAAGTTCAGTGTTCCTTTTCTTTTTCTTGTTTTTGGGGTTAGCTGGCTGGCGCGACAGCTCAGCCCTTTTCCCCCAAAAATCCGACTTTTCCCCTTGTTTCTTTCCAACTCTAAACCCTCTCCACCTCAAAGGTTCCAGCAGCAAACACTTAGAATCATAAGGACCCTTAATATACAATAGATTCAACTCAAAAATCACAGCCGGAAACCAGTACTAAACCAGCAAGAACTTCAACACAACACAACTACAACTCCAACAATCGAAATAAATATTTTCTTGGAATTAAAAATGAGTTGGCGAGTGGGGGTATGAACCAACCAACACTAAGGATCATAAAATCCCTCAACATACAAGAGATTCAACTCAAAAACACAACCGAATCATGTCCCAAATCAACAAGGGACTTCAACAACACAATTAACAATATCAACAACACAACCAATCTTTTCTCAATAATAACACAAGTTTGGTGTGTGGGGGAAAGAATCAACCCATCACTATGAACTCACATACCTAGTAGGGATCACCCCCGACGATATCCACGAAGATCTCCTTGCTTGATCTTCCCTTTCTCCTCTTCTTCTTCTCTTATTCTCCTCTTCTTCTCCTCTTCACTCAAAACCCTCACTCTCACTCTTTTAAAATGGGACAAACTGATCTAAAAATCAGTCCAACACTTAAATATAACCAAAGGAATTGATTAGTGAAAAGACCAAAATACCCTTAAAATTTTCGGACGGATTTCCCTGCCAACTGCCCAACTTCCAAAGGGCATAACTCACTCATACGAACTCGGAATCGAGAAAACTCGGTGGCGTTGGAAATATTATTTCACGAGCTTCGCAAACATAACTTGGACTACTCCTAACTCATCCTGAGCTAGGAGTTATGACTGCTCAAAGTTAGCCAGAAACTCACTTTTTTTTTCCACACTTGACCAAATTTTCCAGATTCTAAACTTGGCCAAATTTCCAGATTCTGAATTTTTCCAAAAAAGTGATTAATTCCAATTCTAAGCCTCTTCATAGATATTTCAAATTGCCGGATGTTACAATTTATTGCATTTAAGTTTTATTTATTTTGAAGCAGTTAGGATAGTACAGTTGTGTTAGGACTCCTGAGTGGAGAGGCGTGGCCAAGGCCTATATATGTACCTGTCACCGCATTATGAGAGTTGGATTTGCGATACAATCTAGTTTCTCTTTTATTCAGTTTTTTCTTTTCTTTCTTCTTATTAGCCTTAAGTTATTGTTTCATTGATTTTCTCTTAGTTGCAAATCCGTTTTGCAACATTTGATATCAGAGCACTGTCCTAAGATCTGTGGGAACCATGGCTAACTACATGAAGGAGATTAAGGATATTTTCGATCGCATGACATTGGAATTGGCTAACTTTACAGTTAGACAGAATCAGATTGAATAGCAACATGAAAAGGCCATTACTGGCCTACGGGAGTCTCTAACCACCATACAGAAGGCGGATCGTGGTAAAGGAACCAACATCAGTGAAGGACCAAGTGAGATTTGCACCTCATCTGGTAACCCTATGGTTTGGACTACTTCTATTTATGTAGGAAATCCACCAGGATTTCAATCTCCAGGAGGCTACCAGTATGGCACTTCACAGTATCAACAGTACCAAACACTAGTAGGAGAACAACACCATCAGCAACAAGGTTATAGTAGGGGTCAACAATTCTTTGCTCATCCAGGCCAACTTCCAGCCACAGGCCAAGGAGGGGGAGGGTTCAATGCTACTACCAACCAATCTCCTATGACTCACAATAATGGATCCATGACTCGCCTTGCAAAGGTAGATTTCCCTCAATTTGATGGTACAAATCTTATAACATGGATGTATAAGGCAGATCAATTCTTCTCGTACGATGATACCCCAGTGAGTCAAAAGGTTAGAGTAGCCGCCTTACACTTTGATGACACAACCATAGAATGTCATCTGTTGTACCTTAAGAGTAGGTTTCACTTACCTTATCCAACTTGGGATGAGTATGTGTATGCCTTGATGGACAAATTTAGGGGTGATTATGAAGACTCAATGTCTGAGTTTAAGTTGGTAAAACAACGTGGGTCTAAGAAAGACTATCATAAGGAGTTTGATAAGATTATGACTTGTCTAACTATCTTGCCGGAACATGCTATCAGTGGGTTCACTATAGATTTAAAACCAGAAATTGGATTTACTGTGAAAAATCATGGGCCTTTTACACTTCCTCAAGCTTACCAGTTGGCTAGGAACTCAGAGTTACAGTTGCACTCTCAAATGAGGTTGACTAAATACATCATGCCCAGTGGGGGTGGTTCTTTCCAGAAGGGTGGTTACAACCCCGCTTTTACTAAAAATACAAGGATTAAGGAAGAGCTCGTGGCAAATTTCAATAGAGAAAGGAGTAGACCATTGACACATGATGAATTGAGTGAAAAGAGACAGAAGAGTCTATGTTTTTTCTGTGATGAAAAGTTTGTTCCTGGCCATAAATGTGCTACATCCAACAGACTCCATTTGTTGGAAGTGGATGAGGAACATGAGGTGATCATAGAGGATAAACCACAGGAGACAAAACACTCTATTGAGCAACAAGAGGAAAAAGTAGTTTGCGAAATTTCTTTACAAGTCGTTCAGGGTGTGCCTGGCTACCAAATGCTAAGGGTCGCCGGCTATTGTGATCAAGGGCCACTCAACATCCTCATTGATCCAGGTAGCACACACAATTTCATGGAGGAGGAGTTAGTAAAGAAGTGGGGCTTGGAGTTCAAACTATGAATCCACAATTGATTAATGTAGCTGATGGAGGCATTAGGCAGACTGTGGAAGCTTATGTGAAGGATAATTTCCTCCTCATTCCTTTAGGGTCTTGTGACATCATTTTAGGGGTCCGATGGCCTAAACCCCTAGGTGATCTCTTCATGAACTTCCAGTCACTGACCATGAGATTCCAATACCACGAAAATGAGTGTATCTTGTCAGGAATCAGGGATAACATCAAGACGGTGGAGGCTAAAAACTTGGGCAAGATGGCTGATAATGGAGCTCAATTATTCATGATCAAAGTCATGCCAAAGACCAATGAAACGGTTGATAATGAGGAGGAAATTCCTGAGACTTTTGCACTGACTAAGGAGTATGATATCGTGTTTGCACAACCTAAAGGGTTACCACCCACCAGGGGGTCATTTGACCATATAATTCCTTTAGAGAACAATAGCAATCCATTCAACCTTAGACCTTATAGATATTCATCTAAGCAAAAGGATGTCATTGAGAAACTTGTGTAAGAATTATTGGATCAAGGTATTGTTCAACCAAGCTATAGTCCTTATGCTTCCCCAGTGGTGTTGGTAGGGAAGAAAGATGGTTAATGGAGGTTATGTGTGGATTTTAGAGAATTGAACAAAGCTACTATAAAGGAAAAATTTCCAATTCCTATAATTGAGGAACTATTGGAAGAACTAGGAGGGTCCAAGATATATTCCAAGATAGATCTGAGGGCTGGATACCACCAAATCAGAATGGCCAGTGATGACATTCACAAAAAAGCATCCAGGACTCACTATGGGAATTATGAATACTTAGTGATGCCATTTGGGCTCACTAATGCCCCATCTAGTTTCCAGAGTTCGATGAATCATGTTTTCAAAGATCACCTTAGAAAATTTGTTTGGTATTCTTTGATGATATCTTGGTATTTAGTAGCAGCTTGGAGGAACATTTGATACACTTGAGGATTACTTTTGAACTACTGCGACAACATAACCTAGTGGCAAGGAATGATAAATGTAAATTTGGAGCTTATAAGATGGAATACTTGGGCCATTTCATTTCGGTTGAAGGAGTGGAGACTGATCCTAAAAAAGTGGTTGTTGTGCAACAATGGCCCATCCCTAGGAACATCAAGGAATCGAGAGGTTTTCTTGGCTTTGCTGGATATTTTAGGAGATTATCAGGTATTATAGGATCATAAGTAAGCCCCTAACAGACTTGATTAATAAGGAAGGATTGCATTGGTCTGACAAAGCTACCAAGGCTTTTGAGGATCTAAAAAATGCTCTCACTTCTGCACCGGTGTTAGCATTGCCCGTTAGTTCTATCCAGTTCATTATTGAAACTGAGGCTTGTGATTTGGGGGTAGGAGTTGTATTGATGCAAGATGGTCATCCAATAGCTTTCATCAGCGAAGGATTATCTGGTAAACATTTGACCTTGTATGTATATGATAAAGGGTTGTTGGCTTTGGTTATGGCTATTACTAAATGGTCACAATACTTACTCGGAAGGCCCTTTATTGTAAGGCCTGATCAAAGGGCCCTCAAATACCTTTTGGATCAGAAACTACATACTAGGTTCCAAATGAAATGGGTGGCTAAACTCATGCAATATGATTTTGAGATTGAGTACAAGAAGGGAAGAGAGAACAAAGCAGTTGATGCTTTGTCTAGGTTGCTTATGACTGAGGTGTTCCTTTTAGCCATAACACCTGTAGACTTTACTTTTTTTCATAGAATTAAAGAGAGTTGGATCAAAGATGGGTACTTATCTAAGTTAATTGACAAGATTCAGAGTCACACGGGTGAATACAAGGGCTACTCTTACATTCACCAGCAACTCAGGAAGCATGGAAAGTTGATGGTAGGGGATGATTCTCAGTTGAGGCATATCTGATCAAAGTCTAGCATGATTCACCAATTGGGGGACACACTGGAATAGACAATACGTATAGGAAACTAGCAGGGTTCTTCTATTGGAAGGGCCTTAAGGATGAACGGGTATCTTATATCAGACAATGTGCAATATGTCAAAGAAGCAAGAGTGATCATGCAGCTTACCTGGGCTTGTTGCAACCACTGCAGATCCCTTACATAGCATGGGTAAGTATAAGCATGGACTTTATTGATGGGCTCGGGAAAGACCATTATTCTGGTGGTGGTTGATAGGCTAACCAAATATGCTCATTTCATGGCATTAACATATCCCTACACTGCGTCAACCGTGGTACAATACCACTTTTCATTCAGCTATACAAACTAGTCCATATGAGGCATTTATGGACAACAACCCCCTACACACTTGCCTTACTTGCCTGGTGAGGCTGTGGATGAAGAAGTTGATAGAAGTTTGATTAACAGAGAGTTTAAAACTCAGTTGTTAAGGTTTCATTTAGCCAGGACACAACAAAGAATGACAGACATGGCTAACAAACATAAAAGTGATAGACAGTTTCAAGAAGGAGATTGGGTATACCTCAAGATTCAGCCTTATAGACAAATTACTTTGTCTAATCAGACTTTCAACAAACTTGCAGCCAAGTATTATGGGCCTTACTAGGTGATACAAAGGATAGGAAATGTGGCTTATAAACTTTCCCTACATGTGCATGTGGCGATACATCCTACCTTTCATGTTTTTCAGTTGAAACCTTGCTATGCAGTTCCAAAAGTACTTAACCACCCTCCCTTAGTAGACATTGCAAGTCCCTATTGTGTAGAGCCAGATAAGGTGTTAGCCAGAAGGATGCTAAAAAATGGTAATAAGGCCATAGCTCAAATCTTAGTGCAATGGAAGGACATGCCATCTGAACAAGCTAATTGGGAAGATTTTGCTAAAATGAAGCTCAGGTTCCAGATTTTTAAGGAGGGAGAAATGTTGCAATTTTGACATTGCTGATAGTGAAGTGGTTGTACACTGAGCTGATGCAGTGGTACTTAACAACTCATGAAGAAGTTAGTTACACAAGAAGGGCAAGTTACAGTTTAGTCCAATTGTAGTTTTTATTTATTGCATTTAAGTTTTATTTATTTTGAAGCAGTTAGGATAGTACGATTGTGTTAGGACTCCTGAGTGGAGAGGCGTGACCAAGGCCTATATCTGTACCTGTCACCGCATTATGAGAGCAGGAATTGCAATACAATCTGGTTTCTTTTTTATTATGTTTTTTTCTTTTCTTTCTTCTTCTTAGCCATAAGTTACTATTTCATTGTTTTTCTCTTGGTTGCAAATCCGTTTTGCAACAAAGTGATTCCGATCCATGTGCAAATTGGTGTTGAAGAAGACCAGTTGCTTGGTAAGATGTTGTTAGGATGAGAAGAAATGTGATATCTCAAGGCAAGAAGAGCGGCTTCATCAGTGCTAATATTAGGAACAGTAGCAAGTGATGTATGGTCATGGAGTAGAATGAAAACTGCAAGAGTGAAGAGAAGATTGCAACTTCTGCCTATAACTACAATTGATAATGCAAAAACAATGATCTTAGAAGATTTATAGTACTATTTTTAGTTTTTGAGTAGCACAAGTTGTATTGTGACCAGGTCTCTCTCTGTGCAGTTTAGTGAATGTAGGAGGCAGTTTCCATGGCGTCTCATTTTTCCTCTTTTTTCTCAACAAAGATGTTGATGTTTTACATTGTACAAGATAACATTCTTTGTTACACACCAATCGTCAAATGCACATTCAATTATAGGATGCAGGTCAACCGCTGCCTTTGGCTTGACTTCAATATGTATATGCAATTGATCAATCAAGCAGTGATTAATTGTTAAGATGATTGATGAGTCCAAGAAAATTATGACAGAAGAACAAAATGAAGTCAAATTTGAAGTCCTTTCAAAAGCAAATAATTTCGTAAAATTCTTAAACGAAGAAGATTCCTCTGATTCATTCTATATATAATTGATTTAGTATCTTCTACTCAAATTAAGACGTGGATTAAGGATTTATCACGGGTCAGTTATGATTCATCAAATAATTAGGATAACTAAGATTTCCTATTTTAACCTTCATCTTCAACTAAGACAGACAAGAACTTGCATTTTGTAAGTAAAGTGTTATCAATTTTTTTTGCCACCATTAGTCAGATGGTACAAAATTAAGGGTTTCTCCATTTTCACGCTTGAACGTGAGACCTTTAGTTAAGGGTGGAGGGATGTCATCTATCCCACAACACCCCTTGTGGTAGTTGATATATATCACACACCTCTTGGCGCCACTACATGTGAACTCTATTCTTCCAACATGAATTAAAGAAAGTCACCACTGCATATGGCAAAAATCAGTGAAAGATATTAATTCTATAAGGTCATCAGCTCAGCAAGCTAGCTAGTTGTAACAACTGCTAATTTTTTTTTACAAAATCAATATGGTCACTGAAAGCAACCTGCATGATAGCACGTTATTAATTACTTTTGTCCTCTTTAATACAAAACACCAATGTTTTTCGACATGTTGCTATTCAGATCTTGTTTGGCAAGTTATCATCTAAGAGTGGAGAACCAAGATTTCTACCATAATGTGGTAGTCTAAAGAACTTGTTCTCTCGACATATTTCCAGTCGAACTAACTAGAATTGAAAAAGGATATATCTGTTTATCCTATTTCGCCATGTGAAGTGATTTGATGTATCAACTCATGTTATAGATTCTCTTGACGGATTTAGAGATCCATTTCTCTTTGTTGTTGAGATATTTTTGTATGTTGTTTCCCTTTGATTTCACAGGCAATTACTAAGTGTTGGAATGTATGCATCCACTATACGTCAACGGATCAGGTCCCTTGACTTAGCAAGAACAGTAACTGAAATAAATGCAGAAAATAAATAGCTCAAAGTAAATCAAGCACAAGGATTTACGTGGAAACCCCCTTGCTCAAAGGGGGTGAAAATCACGACCTGTACTCACAGGATTTTAACCCAAACTCAATTTCACTCAAATGGAGCAATGATTCAGATTACAAACTCTTGCAACCTAGGAATTTAACTCTCAATCCCTTCCCCCTCAATGTAGCAACTCTATTACAAAGAAAGCAACTAAGCAATAACTCTATTGCCCACTAAGCCACCTAACTCTAGATGACTTAGACTTCAACTAAGCAACAACAATGTTGCCCACTAAATCACCTAACTCTAGATGATTTTGACTTCAACTAAGCAGCAACAATGCTGCCCACTAAACCACTTAACTCTAACTGACTTAGAATTTAACTAAGCAACAACTCCGTGGCCCACTAAACCACCTAATTCTAGATGATTTAGACTTCAACCAAGCAACAACTCTGTTTCCCACTAAACCAATTAACTCTAACTGATTTAGGCTTTTTGACTGAACCAAAACAATGATCTAATTCTTTTATAACATAGGAATAGATTTACAAATTAAGCACATAAGACACAAAGCTCAAAATACAACAAAGAAGCTTCAGCACTCTATTAGGTCCCTTTGTTGAGCATGAGCAGTGTTCTTCCTTGAATATGGCCTTCTTTTTTTAAGCTTATGAATTTTTAGAAATTTACAACTTTGTTTGACAAAACTTGAGTTTGTGTTTTGGAGAAGAGACTATATCAAAATGGACACAAATCCTTGGGACGAGGTCATTGGCTAAGAGTCTGTTGTTCTGAAAAGTTGTGCACTAACCACATCAGAGTTGGCAGCTTCTTGACAGCTATCTTTTCATCCTTTTCACGTACTCAGACTTGTCGGGACTAGGTCCCTTGTTGTGTTCTTTGATGCTTGAGTTCTTGAAAAGACTTGCTAGCTCTCTCTCTTTTTGAATGAATAATATTGTTTGTTCGTTGTTGTATATATCAATTACCAATAAGGATTTGACCACTGAAACAAACAACTTCGTCTGCCCTTCCTATTGGTAAGTATGCTGCACATTTCACCAACTAACCTGACAAGACAGCTGTAAAGATAGCTTTACAGTTGTAACCACTTTGAATCTGGACGAGAGCACTTTTCTAGGGATCGGGTCCCTGCATTTGTGAGTATCATCAAAACACCTAGAATATAACATTTTCACCCTTTTTGGTGATGACACACAAATATTCCTTACGCTGAGTTTATTCATTCATTTTCCCTGTCGTCAGTCCCAATACCAGAAGAGTCTTTCCTGGATCTGGTCCCTTAGATCCCTAAGTTTGTTAATCATCAAAACTTAACATCAGCTCCAAAATAATAATTTCCCTTTTTTTTATGATAACAGACTTATTCACATTCTTCTCCCTTTCACCAGTTCCCCCCATCAGCATGACTTTTCAGGTAACTGGATTGATTTCCATGTTTGCATCATTCCCGAAGTTTCTCAAATCATCAAAACTTCACATCAACAACAAATTAGCATTTCCCCCTTTTTGATGATGACAAACTTTTTCAACTTGTTCTCCCTATCGACATGACCTTGTCCTCCCTATCGACATGACCTTGTCCTCTTCAAGTAGCACTTGTTCCCCTATCGGCATGACCATATCCTCTTCAAGTAGCACTTCTTCACCCTATCGGCATGACCATGTCATCATTGATCTCATACCATCACTGATCTCATACCCTAACAATATTCCCCCTTTTGACATCAGAAAAAAAGGTCAAAGCAGTAAACCAAGTTGCCTGAAATATAGTTCAAGCAAATTCATTGCCACTTGGGCAACACAGAACATGAGTAAAAATGCATAAAGTAATGAGACAAGTAATTAGAAAAAAGACATTTTTCATTCAGAAATAAAAGATCATCCATTAATGCATTGCAAGTATCATTACAAATAAGAACCAAGGCAATACCCACTAAGTTTCGATAGAAAAGAGAAATGAGGACAAACATGGGAATTTAGGGAGAGAGGGGATGGCTTATAAGAAAGGGATTAAAAGAACATGATTAGTAAAGCATATCCCTTAGCATAGTTTTTTTCAGAAGCCTCTTAAAGTTCAGCATGTTTTGCTGCTCAGGCTTCATGTTGAACCTTCAAGGCTGCCAGTTCTTCTCAGCCTGGTCCCTCTGATTGTGTTGTTTGAGAAGCTGAGCCTTTAGGCGAATTATATTAGTATCCCAGTTAGCAATAGCAATTGTCGTAGCTTCTAATACAAGCCTGAGTTTCTCATGACATAAAGATTGGTAAAATCAAACTTACTCAAGTTCTCCGAGATGAATAGGTCAATAACTAAGGAACCATTTCATTTTATTCATTTTCATTTTCTTTTAAGTCAAACACTCTTCTATTCAGAATACTTTGAGTTCTCGAAATATCAACCCTTTCCTTGTTGAACATCATCTTTTCACCTTCTTGTTTTTGCTTGTAGAACCTGGTCCCTCTTCACACTCAAAAATTTCTTTATCAGAAAATTCTCCAATAGGAACAAAAGGTTTAAACAATTGCAGTATTTTTAAGAGAGGGGAAAAGAGGGTTTTGAAATTTTCTGATTTTTGGAAGGGGATTTGAACTTTATAGGGAGATGGAAAGAAATATGAAGTATAAAGGAGGTGAAAGGGTGTATCAT
Source organism: Solanum chiquidenum (assembly GCA_029582725.1). Lineage (NCBI taxonomy): Eukaryota > Viridiplantae > Streptophyta > Magnoliopsida > Solanales > Solanaceae > Solanum > Solanum chiquidenum. Next base: position 11,112 of record JAJOOS010016665.1, read on the forward strand.
GTGAAAGGAAGTGTCATCTTGGTATTCAAATGATGGCACAATGATCAGATACCTGAATGACAGACATGTGGCGATTGCAATGATTCTCACGCATAATTCAAAATGCAATGTTAAGAGTGCTAACCTTCGAGAACGGATCGGGTCTGTCTCGGTAGTTTGAATGTGATTGCCTAGATCTATCCTGACCTCCCTTTTCCTTTAACAAGTATGCCATGTGTGTATACCTACAAAAGGTATAAGACTGAATTTGCTAAAACATACATAACTGAAAAACAAGGATACATGCTCCCTTTGCATAGTCATGAGAGGGTTGATTGCTTCAGGCATGATCCATTCAGTTCAGTTTCAGCATCCCCAACTTCAATTTTTTATCTTGATCAGGTCCCTCGTCAGAGCTTTTGTGAAGATATCAGCGATTTGATCTTTGATCTTACAGAATTACAAGTTGATATTTCCTTTCTCAACATGATCCCTCAGAAAGTGAATTCTCAAATCAATATGTTTAGTCCTTTAATTTTATGGTGGACTGAGTTCTTAGCCATAGTGAAAGCACTCCTGATAGCACATAAGAGAGGGATAGTCTGAGTAACCACTCTAAGAACTTCACGCTGCTATTTGATCCACATGAGTTGAGCACACCAGCCTGCATCTGCTACAAACCTTGCCTCAGTTGTTGAAAGAGGAAAAAAATCTTGCCTTTTATTCCCATGAATGAGATATGATCCCAGAAAATGAGTCATTCCTGCTCTTTCTATCAGCTTGATACCCAGCAGAATCAGCATTACCATATTCCTTCAATCAACACACAATCTCCTGATGGATATAGAAGAACCAGGTCCATGTCTTCATCAAATTTCTTAGGATTCTCTTAGTAGCCTTCAAATGTTATTTCGTTGGACAAGCTTGGAATCTTGCATAAATCCTAACACTTGTATCATTTACATTTGGACTAGATCCATCAGCATCCAGCTTCGAGTTGGTCCCCATGGGTATGTCAATTGTCTCGGCGTCCATAATATGAAAATTCTTCAGCAACTTGTTGTACTCTTCTTGACAAATGAAGGTACCTTAAGAAGTTTTCTTGATCTACAACTCCAAGAAGAAATTTAACTCTCCCATCATGCTCACTCCAGAACTCACTACTCATGAGTGCAACAAAACCTTCACACAACACCTCAAAGATTGCTTCAAAGATGATATCATCGATATATACTTGAATAATCAGGAATTCCTTTCCTTGTGATTTCAAAAAGAGGATTTTGTCAATCTTTTGAAACCATTGTTGAAGAGGAACTTGGACAACCTGCCAGTTGGTCGGGGAACCGAGTGTCACACTTCTTCATTCTCACCTTCACAATTCACATTATCATTTTGAACTGCATCATTTTTGTTCAGCATTGTCTACCGGACCAGGTTCATCATCGGCATTAGCTTCTTTGGGATTTCTGGATTCATGAATAGGATATTCTTTAGCAAGCTCACTATTTATACCATCTCTTTGAATCTGAAGCAGCTCTTCCATCTCTGAATCTTCTTTGTTTTGCAACTTACTTATCAATTCTTCCAGACTTTTCAAAAATCCCATAACATCTTTTTCAATGCACACATTTTCATACACCAGATAAGCCTTGCTGGAGGAAGAATATGCCACAAGTACCCTTTCATTATTATTGGGATCAAACTTCCCAATATCTTCCTTTTGGTCACAGAACATGTAGTATTCACCACTTCAACCCGAAAGTTCTTTGGAAGATTAAAATACTGCTTATTTCGCTTGATGGATGGTCTGATCTGCTTCTCTTTACCACAAGCATCACAAACTTTGTCATCCGCAAAATTTATTTTAGGCAGATCGTGGACCAGGTCCCTTGACACAAGTTTGTTTAGAGAGAAGAGCTCAACTGACAAAGTCTCATGTATCATAGATTAAGTATTCTCACCTTGAGCATTAAGACAAGTGAGAATGTTACAACGAGCAGTGTTTAGATCAGAAGTACATGTTCTTGCATCTCCTTATTTTCATCATCATCATATGAGAGATCAAGTTGTGGCCACACATTTATCTCATAGGAACTTGACTTCATTTTCTTTATCACAAATATGTGAAACACTTAGAAGACTGTACTTCAACCCATTGACATAGTACACAACTTCAAGAGAGTGTTCCATGAACTTTCAAGTCCTGCCTACACCAAGAATGTACCATTTCTTTCCATTTCCAAAAGAGACATCTCCACCTTGAAGTGCCTTGAAAGAGAGAGGAAGTTTTTCAGTTTTCCAGTCACGTGCTTTGAGAATCTGCCATTCATGAACCAAAACTGACTACTGCTACTTCATCTCACTTGCATACCATGTCACTTGATAGCCTTGGGAACCCAGTTTAGTCGGAGTTCCCAGTAATCATATAAAGGAGTGATAAGAGAATTCTTTGTCCAGTGAGGCGGACTTATTTTCTTTAACTTAGGACCAGAAGTATGACCAGGTCCCTTCTTTTGCATGTTCCTCTGTTGAATAGGTCCCTTCTTCTGTATGTTCCTCTGTTTGGAACAGTTTGAGAGGTTATCTTGGGTCCTTTTCCAAGCAAGACAGTCCTTCTTCAAATAACAGTCACGACCACAATGAAAACACAACATATTGCCAGCAACAACAACGTTTTTGTTGTGAGGACTGTATGGAGAATCTATCTTCTCACAACCCGTCCCTCTTCTACTATTGTTACCCTGACTGATTATATTTGTAAGCATTTAAGAGGAAGTGGTCCATTTGAGGGATTTGTTAAGTTACTCTTTTATATGGACCAAATCCCTCTCCAACACTAGATTTCTTTCTAGAGCCAAGTTATGTCACTCCCCGAGCCTACACACCGGATGTTGCTGGCACTTGAGAACCATTGTTGGCCCCAAGCAAACCCTTGTCCTGGCTAGACTCTCAGCGGAATACTTTAAGCATTATTACAAGAATCAAATGCAATTGTAAAACAACTATCTCAAATAAACTTAGAACGTTTAAAGATAAACATTCAAACTAGCCATAATTGGCAACTCAAGTCTTATAGCAAAACATCTGAAATACAAGACTAAAGAATTGTAACTACTCATCTATGAAGCCTCTAAAACAAAGAAGGATGTCGGGACAAGACCCCTGATCATCCCCTGAAATACTAAAGCAATGTAAAAGGAGTCCTCCGAAAAGCAAAAAGGCTCACCAACTGACTCTGAGTGCTCAATTGGATCAACGAGGCACTGTATGTTGATCCTGGTTACTTGTGTATGCAGCATAAAATGATGCAGGCCAAATGGCATCAGTACATTGAATATACGAGTATGCGAGGGGAAAACTAAACTTGACATAACCTTGAAAAGAATCTGAAAAGAACACTTACATTGGCTTTACTCATCTCATGAATACTCAACTCAAATGCAAAGTGAAAACAACAATAATGCTATAGTTTATAAAAAGCATTGGAAACAATAGATGATAGCTCAATGCATTAAAAAAATACAATAACAACTCAGTTTACTTTAAAGTAATATAATATTGTGGGAGTTTCCCTAACCGACAACCACCACTATGAGCCTAAGTGATGATACAACGTCTTACCCACGCTTCCAGAACTGTCCTATACTTTGCCTTCATATAGAACGCCTTAACTAAGTGGATCCACTAGTCTATGCTAAAAAGCACTAAGGAACTATCTAAAAAGTATGATCATTTCTACCCATGATGGCTACATGGTTTATGGAGACTTGAGTTATTATGAACTCGCGTCCCCATATCGGTGCTCAATACTACTCCCAAAATATACTCAGCTCATATGTTTGTAAAAACAAAACTCTTTCTATGATTTGAGACAATTACTCAAACTTAGCTTAAAAGCTATCTTGGAAATCGGTATTTCCTTTCTTGTTTAAGTGTGAAAACATTTTAACTCTTGGGAATACTTAGTTCCAATATACTCTTTTCAAGAAATGAACTTCATTTGTTACTCTTACTCAACTCAAACTCAAGTCTTAAAACAAGTTTAAAATATTTGCAAGAGACTTCTTGAAAAGACTTTATGAAATTTTTAGACTTAGCTCTTAACTTTCCTTGACTTTGAATTTATGGATTCAAGGTTATGATTCAAGTTTATGAATGATTTCTAAGTGTTTATAAATCATTTAGAGTAGTTAGAACCAATAGGAAGTGTTAGTACACTTTAGAAGGACTTAGACGGGACAAACGACGAAAAGCATGTGGAAGCAGACGACTCAGGCGCATTCCTGGTGCGCCGCGCCATCCCCCAAGTGACTGGGGCTCAAATCTGGCGCACTGCTGACGTGCCACCCCAGCCTTCCTGGCGCTACAGGGGCGCGTCACTCCAGCCCTTACCAGGCAAACCCGACAAACTTTTCAACTCATTTTCTTACTTTAATTCGATTAATTTCGAATCTTTTTCTCAATATCTCTTTAGATTCAGGTACCAAAAACATATTCAGAAGAATCTAACTTAAAGTAACTCTAATAATCCACATTAAACTCTCAAGAATTCCCCAATCTCAACCCAAATTCAAGAACGAAAGCAATTCAAGAACACCCATCAAGAACATTCAAACTCCCAATCTTTTTAGGACGAATTTACACTGAAATAAACATGTTTGGCACGTGGGTGAACGAACCCAATGTTATGAAAGTCTCACATACCTCGTAGGATCAAATCCTTGACGAAATCCGCAATCAATTCCTTACGAAGACGACGAATCTTGATTATTCCTTTTCTCTTTTCTCTTGAGTTCTTCTCTCTAAAACCCTAGCGCAAATTTTCAATTGTGCAAACTGAACCAATTCAGTTTTGACCCTAAATAAATCACTAAAAATGAATTAGATCAAGTGGGTATGGAAAAGACCAAAATACCCCTTAAAAATCCGGGTTAGACTTTTTTTATTTGAACAACCCAACTTCAAATAGGCATATCTCACTCATACGACCTAGAAATTGCGTAAACTCAGTGGCGTTGGAAAGATAATTCCAAGATATTTCCTATGGTATCTGTAAGCACACCTAACGCATCCTAATATAGGAGTTATGGTTGTTTGAAGTTGACCCAAAACTCCAGCTTAACATAACTTAACAAATTTCCAGATTTTTCATTCTTTCCAAAATAATGACTCTTTCTAATTCTAGCTCTTTCTAGTTCTTTCAAATAGCGAGATGTTACAATATCTCCCCCTTGGGAACATTCATCTTCGAATGAGATTACTCTTAGCAAACTAAGGGTGTGGCATCTAGCATCTAGCTCTAACACCCAACAAGCAAAATGTAAATACAACATGTCAACTAAAAATAAAAGCCAAGAAAAAGATTAGTACCTTAATTCGAAACTTCTCCGGATTCGAAGAGATGTGGGTATCTCTTCTCCATATCCTCCTAAGCTTCCCAAGTAGCTTGATATACCGTGAGTTTACGGTATTTTTAATACATTTCACTTACAAGTTGTGTGTGTCTAGGGCCTTTTTGTATTGGTTTTTATGTGTTTTTATCATATTTTACAGGAAAGATGTTCAGGCGCGGAAGTATAGGGACAGCTGAAAGAAATGCAGAAAAAGGGCATTCACGAAGGTGATCTACGGGCCGTAGGTCCATCGACGGCCCGTATGTGATGACCGTAGATCAGCAGGCAAGGTATGGAAGATTAATCAGGGAAATCTGACTAAGTGTGGAACCACGGTGTCCATTGACGGTCCGTATATTAATCTACGGACCGTATTGTTGATCCGTAGATTGATACTGCGATGGTTCCAGTACCTGATTTTTAAAGATTCTAAGTGTGGAGCTACGGAGGGGATTGGCGAACCGTAGATCGATCTACGGTCCGTACTGCTAGTCCGTCGTTTGCTTCAGAGAAGCTGATTTTTGGAAGCTGAAATATTTTCCAAGTCCTGGCTGACGGAAGGGACTTATGGACCGTAGATCCATCGACGGTCCGTAAGTCAGTCTCATGGAATGAAGACGCGTACCTGAAACAAACTTTCCTTAATTTATTTCCCTTTTTATTTAGGATTTGTTTTCTATAAATAGGGCATGTAAACCTCGTTTTAGGGGTTAGACATTATTATTCTAGTTTTACTTTGTGACTTGGGAGATCAATTGAAAAACCTAACAATTATTGATTTCCTAAGTTCGTTTTGAAGATTTTGGTTTTGAAATTCAAGTTGAACTTCTGGGTTTATTATTCTCGTGCGTAAGTTCATAATTTCTTCATCTAATATTATGAATTGTGTTCTTGCTGTTATGGGTAACTAAACTCTACAACTAGGGTTGTGGGAACCATGAGCGATTAACAAAGTATGAATAGTAAATAAGCAATTCTTGAATAGTGTTTTGCATGCATTGATAATTCTTTCGTTTAGAAGTCTTTTTAACGAGTGCA